>PVKU01007939.1:0-80088 GCA_004027475.1 Anoura caudifer
AACAAACAAACAAGCATAATATAACCAAAGACACTGAAATTGAGAATAGGCTGACAGTCACCAGAGGGGAGAGGGGAGGGAATTTCAGGGGAAAAGAAGAAGGGTTTACAGGAACAAGTATAAAAGACACATGGACAAAAACTAGGGGGGTTGGAAATGGGAGGGGGTGGGGAGGGCTGGGGCAGTGGGCTGGGATGGGAGCAAAAGACAGAAAACTGTACAAGAACAACAATTAAAATAAAAAAAAAAAGAAAAGCTCTGTGCATTCTACTCTCACCTCTACTGATACGCTATAAGCCTGTTAAGAAAAAAAAAAATGAGTCCTCTAATAGAAAAAAAAAACTAATAAAGGACATGAAAAGGCAAATTAGAGACAAGAAATAATGGCATATAAACATACATAGTTAGCTGGAAATATAAATTATAATTAATCAAGAAAATTACCAATTTTACCTAAGAGAGTATCAAGGGCAGAAAGAAGGAACCTACCGAGGGAGACACCCAGGACTGGTCTGGGTGTGCGGTGGAACCTCATACACCAGAGGTATAAGCATCCATTAGCACTTCTTTTAAAGGAAGCATAGCCTTGCTCATATGTTTCAGTATCTAAAGTGTACCTCCTCTGGGTTCCAGCAATCTCACTTCTAAGAATTTACTAGGGGAAAGTAATTTTACAACTGCATGCATGGGAACACCCAGGACTGTTTAATATAGTTTAGCTCACAACAGTAAAAAGCTCTCTCTAAAAAATAATGACGTCCTTCAACAGAGAACTGATATAACAAATATGGTGCAGCTGTACAATATGCAACCACTGCACACTATGTTGTAGAAACATTTTAGCTGCATCAAAAGATGTCCACAAAATGTTAAGTGCAGAAATCATGTTATAAAATATGATAATTCTATTTCATGTGCATGCATGTGAATTTCCCAAAAGTCTGGAGGTTGGATGATCATTTTGCTAACAATATCTATTTCTGGGTAATGGCATTAATAAAGATCTTCACTTTTCATTACTATATTACTGATTTTTCTATAAGGGGCAGAGATAAGTAATGATAACAATTCATAGTTAAAAATCACAGAATTTTCAGAAAATTGTAAGACAGACAAATTTATAAAGCAAATGTAACACACAGAAATTTGTTCAAGGTTTTATCATCAGTGACAAATTCAGGACAAATCAGGAATTCCTAGTTCCTGCCTTTGAAATCCTTTGAAATAAATACTGACCTTACTGACCTTTTCACATTAATTATAGAAAAAAATCTCTTAAAAATGCAACACCATATTTTAGCACAAGGATTGTTTGCTTTCAAAAGAAATACAGCATTTAGTGTTTTAAAATTTTGTATACATAAATGAAATTAAGCCAGTTTTATGTGGTGTACAAACATACACACCCCTAGCCTAATTTTAACCTTAATTTTTATCAACTCAGTTGTTTATCTGATAAAGTAGAAAAAAAGAAATTAGAAACATTTTGTTTAAGCCTCATATTTTTCCTAACCCTAAGGAACACAAATGTATTCAAAATGAAGTCTCTTGGATTGACCTTGAAATACATCACAATTATCATTCCACACAAACGCCGATCATTTTACCAAGTGTTCTGAGATAGGGACCGCCTCATTACAATAACAAGATGTGAAGGGCTCACATTTTCTTGGTTCTAGAAGTTCCTCATAAAATTTAATCAAAAGTGAATTTTGTTATTAATTCTCAGGATTACCACATAACTTTTACAGAGCAGATTTTTGTTTTCAGAATTGAATTAATTCCTCAGTGATGAAAAATGATTTATAACAACCAAGAAAAAAGTAAATCATAATTATCAACTTATCCACAAACCCTAATGATAAAGAAAGTAGTAATTACTTTTTGAGTTGATCTTTAAATGACTTAGACTATTTTTGCATATTACAGATATTATTTTTTTATTCTACTTGTTTGGTTTTTGTCTGTTCCCCAAAGTCATCTGGGAAGCTGGAATATGAACCATGAACCATCACCTCCGGAGATTGTAATTCAGGCAGTTCCATCCAACCTCCCTTTACTTTAACTTGAGGAGACAACACAAAATAAGTGCCCCGGGAGACAAATGGGGCCCAGACCCCAGTTCCACCATGTTCTGGCTGAGCAATAATGAGGGCTGTGCTGTCTCGGTTCTAACAGGTTCTAATTCACAGAAATCTTCTGACCCTGTTTACCCAGCTGTAAAATGTGAGGATGCTTCTTATTTCATAGTTGTTGAGATTTAAATGTTAAATCATTGAAAAATTACATTTCATTTCATAGAAGTCTCTCAATAAATGCTAGTGATTTTTTAGTAGTAGTGTTAATCATAATAAAATATAAGCCAGTTATATGTAAAAGGTGTAATGTAATATTTCAAATGCTATTTTTCACTGACTGTGTTATTTAAAATGTTTGTTTATAAACTACCAAATGCCTAAAATAACAAAGATAATCCTCATGTACTTCAGTACTGCTGATTCTCTATCATATAAATGCAAAAGGTGAGTCCCTGGCTGTATACACATTGTTATATGGCAAATCCTTGTTGCATATTCTTTAAAATACTCAGTTATACTAGTCAAACCCTTAGGAATCATGGGAAAAAGGTCTCCTGCTACTTCTTGACTATTGGAAGAGTTTTATAAACTAATCAAGGGTAGAAACCACATATGTCTCTCTCCATCTTCTCTGGATGTCTCTCTTTCTCTCTCTCTTTCAAGCCCAAAAGCATAAGCAGGGTTTGATTTAATGAAGCTCACCCCTGCTATGACCGCACTATGCATTGAAACAGCAGTTCAACTGGAGACCCAGAGCTCCAGGATTGTGGCCATTTTTTAAAGTGATGGCATAAACATTTAAGAGGGTTTGTTTGTTTTTTTTCCTCCAAACCTGGGAATTTTACCACAGGATCCAATTAGACATTTGCTTTTGACTGAAACATCCCAAGGAAAGAAAATTCTGTTACGTTTCCAGCCATGTGCTCTAGCTCGTGGTGATGAGCACAGTCAGTTTGGTAAAATAACAAGTTATTTGAAAATGTGGTTTTCAAAGCTGGCTCATCAAATAGAAAGAGTTTTATGATCTCTTAAAAATGTGCAATAAGATATTAAAATAATAGTTGATCTTTCCAAATAATCAGATAATAAAATTGTCAGAAAGTATTACTTCATGGTGTTAAAAAGGGCAATGGCAAAATTATTTTATTCATATTTCTTACAGACAGAATTTGGCCCCCAAAACCTGAAGTCTAAAATAAAGCATCCCTAAAATTTGAAAGAAATGAGAAAAAAATCTTTGTTTTTCATAGGGTCTATAATTCTATATGTCTTTCACCTATAAATTTGGGAAGTATCTAAAATATTGTGACTTTTAAAATAATAAAAGTCATAATATCACCTTTTAATGACTTCTATTTTAAAAAAATTGGTTTGTCACACAAGCATACTCATGTGATTATGAAGCAGAACGATTTAACAACTAATTTAAAACATATTCTCCTTTAGGGAAGAGATGAAGAGCACACTCTCAGAACACACTTTTTTTCTATGCTGATGCTTTAGAAGTTGCAAGGTAAGAATAAAAGGGACTATATTGGTGGACCACAACAACTGCTTTTGAACTACCTATATTATCAGCCCTACTATTCAATGTTTCCCATTAGCAGGATAAAGCAGCCTTTAATTTTCCATTATTATTCATCATATTCTTATTTTCATGGGAAATGCAAAATCCTGAGCGAGTGCCAGGGCTTCTGAACATGCAGGTTCCTGATCTCTGGCCAGACCTGCTCACTCAGACTCTAGGCATGGTCCTGAAAACATGAATATCACCACTAGACTTCAATGATTCCACTGCAGAGCCAAGACTGAGAATGACAGTGAGAACTTTGTCCTCAATCTTTTACTCTGATTCCTCTGCCTGAGGGATACACCACTCTCCTCTTCCACCAGCTGAAGCACTCTTCTCCGCATCAAGGCTCACCTCACTCTCCAGGCAATGAAGCTTCATCCTTCTCAACTCCGGAGAGGGCCTTAGCCCCTGGGTAAGAACCATTGCATGTGTTTCCACAGCACTGCCTCACTGGCACAGGGCTGGCTAAGTGAGCACGTGAGAAATGCTTGCTGGTAGCCTGGTATGCTGCGCGGTCCTTCAATTACTCCTCCAACCAACCCACTGGGCCCACGTTTGTTGTGCATCTCCTAACTGTCAGGCATTGTGCCAGGCACTGGGCAAGCAGACACTGACCATGCATTTGCATACCTCTGAATCTCTGATCTTCCTTTATGGCCTGTTCATGGATCCCTTATCTGAGATAACACATGGACTTTACTCAAAACCTTCATTAATTTCATTGTTGGCATTGTGTTAAGAAAGAAGTTATTTCATCTTCAACTGCCCAATTACTTTTATGTTCAGACCTCTTGGAGGGTAGGTTAGCAGCAGGTGCCAAGTTATAGAGCAGGGGAAAATGAGACTTGGCAGTAAAAGCACAGATAGAATTTCAACAAAGTGAGCATCAGCAAGACCCAATGAGCTAAAGACACCCCAGTATTTTCCCATATAAATAGGAACAGGATAATATACACTCATTTCTTTCCTTGTTTAATAAAATATTTTGCAAGTAAAATGCACAATAGGAAGCTATGTATAAACCTGGTGTTTGTATCTTTTAAAAACTCAAAACCACCTACTTCCATATTTCAAAGTATTTTTATGTCATCTGAAAATATTAATTGATTTTGGAAAAACTAGTAATATTAGGATAGAAACAGAGTAAAGAGTAGCTGTGTGAATGTGAGTCAAATTGATATACAAAATTTTCAAAATTCTATTTATATGCTTTTTAAATCCAGTTTTCTATTGTGCATATGATTTGTATATTATAGTTAATGGTACATAAGTAAAAGTTAATGAGTTTATTTTCAAGTAATTTGTAGCTAGATTATGGTTAATAATCTATTAAATGTATTTTAAAAATCATTTTTGAAAATAATATGCTATGAATAAAAAGGAAAATACCAATAGACTTATATGTCTGTATATGCTTGCAAGATCATGGAAAAGGCATGAAAAAATACACACCAGTTTCACTGGTGTGTACAGGTTTGTGTTTTTTTAAAAGAAAGCATAAAACTGAAAATACTCATGGTCTGCTAAGTGAAAATACAGACTATAAAATTTTCTCTACAAAACAAATAATTTCAATGTGTAAAAATATAAATAAGCAAAGGGACAAGAACTAGAAAGTAATATTGGCAAATTAATAATTTCAATGTGTAAAAATATAAATAAGCAAAGAGACAAGAACTAGAAAGTAATATTGGAAAATTAATAATTTCAATGTGTAAAAATATAAATAAGCAAAGAGACAAGAACTAGAAAGTAATATTGGCAAATTAAAACACAGTTTCAATGAAGTGATTGTATGTGAACAATTTTGGCCTTTGACGCCTGATGGTATTTTAAATTTGTTTTTTCACAATGTATTACCAAACGTAAATGGGCATGGCAATTAAACACAAAATCTATTACTCAATGAGAAAATCTTCTCCTCCTTTCTAATTTTGGGGGCACAAAAGCACACTATTCTTTATAGCTGTGGTTCTCAGCTGGGGACAATCTCCCCTCCAGAGCACATTTGGCAATTTCTGGAGTCAGTTTTGGTTTTCACGGCTGTGGGGGTACCCCTGTCATCTTCGTAGGTGACAGCCAGAGATGCTGTCAACATGAGAACACACAAGATAGCCTCCACAACAGAGAATTATCTGTCCCCAATGCCAACGGTGCCCAGGTTAAGAACCCTGCTACAGAAGGATCACAATGGTAGTGCCCTCCCCTAAAATTAAGCCCTTCCCTGCCAAAGTTATGGAAAACACCTTCTCTGATTTATATTCTTAGAGGAATTCCCATGACAGGTAGATGTGGGAGAAGCACGCTGAAGCACACTCGATGTACTTCTAAAATACAAAACTTGAGCTACTTCCCCCACCACCTGCCCTTGCAGAGTAAACCTATAGTCAGATCTTTATTTCATGCCACATTCAAGCAAGAACATCTTTCAGGGGACCCACAAAGCAGCAGCAGACAATTTGCCCTAAGAGTTAACTAAGAGAAACAGATTTATAAACTGTCAAAATCAAGCAGCATGGTTGTTTCCAAATAGATGAACACATCTTTTAGACACATAATCTTTATAACGAGTCTCATATACATTAAGGGGGGTGGAGGACAGAAAGATTTGGGAAGAGAAGAAAAGCACAATGATCTTTATGAGAATTCTCTGCAGGAGCAATTCTTCAAGAATCACAAAAATGTGTTCTCAGTGGGAAAAAAGTTCAGTTGAAAATGAGTTCTTGATAATAAAGGGGAGAAAAGGACAAGGTGTGGTCATTCCTCACAGTGTCCTCCCACAGGCTAAAACCACTGAGATGGCTGACAGTTCTTCAACATGTCCCAGCCAACATTTAGTGACAATTATTGGCCTCATGGTTATCTAACCAATTCTGCTGAAGCAAACATAATTTTTAAACAAGGTAAACAGCATCCATTTGTAATGCCGGAAATGATGACATAAGCAACACTCTTGACTCCTTAAGATCCTACATAAATCCTTATCGCTTGGTTTAAGTTATGCTCAACATATATAATATAAAATGTAAGTTCCTCCAGAACAGGGCCATATCTTATATTCAATACACACTGAATAAAGTATCTACTGGAAAAAAATATTTTAATGAAATTAAGATATTTTTCCAAAGTGAAGAAGATGAGGAGTAATAGTTACTTATGATTAGTTTATCTGACCCAGAAACAAACAACTACAAGAAAAAAGGGTACTTAAGGAATAAAAATAAATTTTTAAAACAAGGCCTTGCTACAGTTAAAAGTGAAGTATAAGTTTAGAGCATCACATTTAAAAGTGATGGCTAAGTTTGAGGAATGTGAAGTCAGTCATTTGCTAATTGTGACCTTGAACAAGTCACTTAACCACTCTGGGCCTCAAGTCCCTCTTTTGTAAACAGGTTGATAGTGACGATCTCACTCTTTTTATAGGGGCATTAGATGAGATCATGAACATGACACCAGATGAATTATGACTCAATAAGCACTAGCTGTAATTATTTTATTATATTAGTGTCACAATGACGGTGGAAAATGCTGCACCCTGTACGAGAGGAGGAGAGGGGAAGACAAGCAAAAGGGGGAGCAGGAAAAGAAGGAGAGAACATAAGAGCTTGCTAAAGCTGGGTCAGAGAACTACGTATAACGCAGAGTCAGGCCTGCCTGTGGTCAATGCATGTTCTCACACCCCTTCAGCACACTTCGTGCTTCCTGGGTAACCTTCCCTGTGTCCTGAGTGAGCTCACTTTCCTATTCCGCACAGCGCAAATTTCCACCCCCTCTAACCTCAACAGAGAGCATCTGCCACGCCACAGGGAACACAGAGGTCTTCGATCCGGCCGTCATTCAGATTGCCGACTATCACCCACCCCACTTCCTGCTTTGTTATTTGCAACCTATGCCCTTCTAAAGGACATTATTTGTCCAAATTATATGACTCCTTTCTTCGTGCACCCTCTCCCCACTTCACTGCAGATCCAAACTTTTCAAGTGTAGTTTAATCCACTAAAACTCCTCTTGCTACACTGATGAATGAGCTCCCGTTACTATTTCTGGGAGACAAGTCTCAGTACTTATTTTAGTTGGTCACTGTAGCATCTCCCTGACAAGGACAACAATTCTGAGATGTTCTAAATTAAATTACAGCAGGCCAGAGAGGGACAGAAAGGGACAGGGCCATCAGATGATTAAAAGCTGGGGGCCAGCTGACAAGACTGCTCACATTCCTGGATGTATGTTGAAGCTTCAAGTCAACACCCAAGTGGTTACGAGCCAGCCACAAACGGGTCCCCTGCAGCCCACTTGTGCGTGAACTTTCAGGACTGTTGCCTGCAACCAACCAAAAAGTAGTGACTATTTCTTCCTTACAGACGGTGCTCCTGCCATAAAACTGCCCAGGTTTCACCTTATCTCAACCCCCACACCTTACTTGTAGCCAATGTAAATCTTTCAAAACAACTCACATCTTTCTTCTCTGAAGCCTAATGTATGAGACGCGCTCTTCAACTCCAGGATGGCGGACACATTGCATTTCCACTTAGCGCTGCAGCTGGTGGTTCAGACTTTACACCCAGCACCTGGTTCTTTATGGCCTAATATGAAAGGGCTTTCAGCTGTGGAAGTCAGGTTTTTGTTTGCTTGTTTTTTAATATGACACGGCTGATCATTTCTCTCTTTTTTAAACTCCATGGTGTCTCAGCTTTGAAGACATTATCATCTGTAGGTTCTCCTAATAACTCTCTGACTGCTGCTTAACTACGTACTAATCTCTTTAGCAGATTCCTTTTTAGGGTTCCACCTCTTAAACTGCAGTACTCCTCAGAACTCCACTCTCAGCTGTCTTCTCACTTTCCCTTCTTAATTGTATCCATTCATACAGTTATAAGTAGTACCACTTACATGCTGACACGTCCAAGTTCATCTCTCTAGTCATGGCTACTTACTTAGCTCTAGACCTATATTTTCCAATCACCTACTCCCTTCAGGAATTCCATATGTACAGAAAAGTCAACATTTCCCAGATTGCCCACCCCTACCTTCTCAATTCGGCTGCTCTTTCTGTTCTATGCATCAATAAATGACACCATGAGAAACTTGGGATTCACCAAATCCTGTCACTTCGACCTTATAAACGCCCTCATTTTATATCTTCCCCTTGGCATCCCTGTGTTAGTCTGTCAACCCTTCCTGGATTTTTGTCGTGGGTTTCCATCGCATCTGCCAAGCTTAGGTCACGTTCCACTTCAATGCACCCTCCACACTTCAGCAGCATCTTCCTGAAGCATGAATCTTTTCCTGCAGTTCTCCTGTGGACATCTTTTCCTGGGTCTCTACAGCCTTGGGGACTGAAATTAAAGTCTTCAGCAAGCTACTAAAAATAATCTTCATAATCTGATCATCACCTATGACCTCAATATCAACTCTTATCACCTCCTCACACCTATTCCCAACTCCAGCCATTTTAAGCGACATGAAAATCCATAACCCCATTTATTTTCCTGTGTCTTATTCTCCTACATGCCACCTTTCTGAGTGGAACACACACCACAGACCTGTAACTCCCACTGTCACTGACCTAATTTCTATGTAATACCTCATACTCCATACTCTCAATAGTCTCTGCATACTTCCTCTTTCAAAGCACTTATGATCCTACATTGTGATTCTTTCTCCATTTGTTAGTTTAAACAGTAAATGCTTTGACATTTAGAACTGTGATTCTGTGCTCTGTTTTCCACACATATGGAGCAGCATCTAGTCAATAATAACAAACGACTGCCACAAAAACAAACACTTCACCCAATATTTGTGGCGTTCAGCAGGAGTCAAACACCCAACCAACCACTGCATAGTCCAAACCACATGGGAAGAAACAAAAATAAAGTACTTGTGCATTTTATAAACATAAATCAGGGAGACAGAATATAGGAGTCAGCAAGTCCCAAGAGAAAGCCATGGGACACACAGACCACTAGCTACTCAACTGGATGCTCAGAAACAGTTTTAGGGGAAAGATAAGACTCACACTAAGTACAGAAGCCTGCAGCAGAACTAACAATAGTGAATATCTGTAAGCTCAGTTTCATGAGGTCAGGGAGTAAGTTGGTGGCGTTCACTGCTCTGTTCCTAAGGCCAAACACTTGGCTGGATAATGGTAGCCACTAAATAAGTATTTCTGTTGAACTGAATTTTAAACTTTGCAGCTGGTAAAGCAAACATCTGGGTGTTTGTTTGTTTGTTTGTTTGGTTTTTTAGAGGCAGTACTTTCCTCCATTCACCATTTCATAAAAAGGTAATTTGTGTTCATATTTACTAGAACTCTTTCCTCAAAAGTGGAATACTGCTTCACTCTTTGGATGGCAAATGTGTTGTTTCAAGACGGAGAAGAATCTGCTTCAAATGAAGTGAAAGCTATTTCAGTACAGAATCCTCAGAGCCAATTTTGGATCTTAAAATGCACTTTTCATCAAGAATCTTAACAAAAAGATTCCTGCCAGTTTAACCAAGACATCTAAAAATATGTCATTCTAAAGCCAAGCTTTCTGCTCAGGAGCATTCTAATTGACATCACGTTCTTCCAAAGATGTTCCATTGAGCCAACCTGAGTCACATGACTGAGTCAGATGCCATTATCACCTTCCTGAGTAAGAACTCAGGACTGCATATCATTTGGGATTTCTGCATTTTCCTTAGTCTGTGCTGATTTTCCAAGTTTTCCTAGACTTTCTTTGTACCCAACAGAGCGATTACATAATAAACCAAACCAGAGACACATGTTACTTTGAGTTGGAAATCAACTTAGCATGTCCCCTCTCACTTCAAATGTAAGGGAACCGAGACATATTCATGTACATTACTGACCCAACCTCACTTAGGGAAGCCGCTGGGATGGACACTGAGTCTCGAGCGACAGCCTGGTATTCAGTCTTCTACACAGGCTACGTTCATATAACACTGATGCCTTCCATACACATCATTTCATTAACTCTGGTGGTCACCTGAGACAGGTGAAACGGGACTGCTGTTCCCTTTTACCAGGTGAGTCATTCCTGCAGGATGACCAAACAGCAGCAGCAGGGCCAGCATCCCAGACTCCTGACTCAGTTCGGGGTTTTTCTAGCACTGTCATCTACCAGGATCACCACACCGATACCAGCCTTTTTCTTTTGGTACAAATGAATCAACAACAGTTTAAATGGTCTGGTGCCAACCATTCTCCAAAGGAAGACTTGCCACAATAAAAGAAAGTTACAATGACCAGAGGTTGCAGGCTACAAAGAAGGCAGAAACATGTGTGTTAATCAATTTTGAGGTTTCACTTAAATAATCCATCAACCATTCTTTCAGAACTGAATCTAATCAAAACATCCTAATCCTTTTAGACCTGTATATGAGGGCAAAATGCTATAAACATCTTGCTTTATTTAGACATCAGTGATGGAATTTCCCATCTGTTGATTCAAATCAAATAACCATATTTAAATAAAACAGCATACATTATAAAATTTTTCTTTGAAAGATTAATTTAAAGTCCTTAAGATTGCTAGCTGAAATAAGTGTGTTTGACAAGTCAAAATGTGTCTGGACAAGTCCACGTGTGTTGGCATGAGGCTAAGAAGGGAATCTGGACTTTAAACACTTGCTTCTCATCATTAGGGCTGTGCTGCTGTCCTATTTACAACCTGACATTTGTTTTTACACTTTCAACATCCCATGATTTTTCAGCAACAGTAAATAACTTTAAGAGATGACACCTTGCTTTAGCTGGGTCTATATTTTGACTAGCAGGTCTTGGCATTGTGTTCAATTCAGATACCTCTCCAAAATGCTGTGTACAGGTAAAAAAAAAAAAAGTGAACAAAACTTAACAAGAAAAAAATCCTGTTCTAAACAATTTGGAATGTAATACATCTAAGTTCTAGTTAATCTATTGCAGCAACTTCTAATCATTCATCACTGTCTCTGGATTCTAAATATTTCTTATTTTTTCTCTAAAGCCCATGTTTGTGATACGGTTAAGGGAGAGGTGGTAAAATGAAATTGGGGAGGAGAAAGGAGCATAAATACATCAAAATGGAAAAGAGAGGATTCTAATCAATCACACCGGGGCACACTGAACCACACCTAACAACACAACTTAGATTCAAATACCTGGGATTTAGGAGGTACCAACATTAGGACATTTAAAAACAATTTTACGGTAAAACTCAAAATATACATTGATGAAAAAGCTCTAAAATCCCACAGGGGTGGATATTTGTATATCTGAGAAATTAGTTTCCTAAAAAAGAAATATTCTCTACCCACATAAGATTTCCAAATGTGTGGGAAATCTGAGGTTCCAAATCACCCTATACTGCCTTTAGTCTGTATCCTATATGGTAAAAATGTACCCAATAATTAGAAAACAAGAATATACAAGTCATTAAAACATTACTGAAACAGTTGAATATTGCCTCCAGCAGTTATAAGATGTTTCAGAATATTTTGGACAGTATATAGGGGAATGAGGCTAGTTATCCGAGCTTCCTCTTCATTTGCATTCTGGGAATACGAAAACGTGTGTGATGTTGAGAGTAAATCCACTGCAGAGCGCTTGGGCTCGAGTTAGGAAGTGTCCTATCTTCAAAGTCCTGATGACTGCCTTTGACGTGTTTTGCTTTAGACCTCACGTACAACCTCTTCTTTAACAGTGCATTCCATTTCTAGGCAGAACCATGCCACAACAAAATCTTCTGAGGAATGTGCTTTGTGGCATCAGAACTGAAAGTAACACTGTAATGTTATACTCAAATATGGCCTTTGTAGAAAAACTTTTCCAAAGGGGAAAACTCCAAAACACAAACTAGGAAAGTCACAAGTACGTGGGGGTATCTGGGACACTCGTCTTTGTCTTGCAGTCTGCAGTGCCCCAACATGGGCAGCAGGGGGCGCACCTGCATGAAGCTATCCCCCACAAGTGTTTCCCAGTTGGGAACACCGAGGCTTTTTTTTTTTTTTTTTTTTTTTTTTTTGGCCCCCTAAAGCACTTGCCTCAAGTCCAGGGAGGTAGCCACTAAGGAGTGCTGCTACCCGCAAATTATACAAGCTTAGGACAGAAGGTGAATAACACTGCAGAAATAATCAGAAAGGATACGTGAGTCTGAGCTTAGCTTTTGAAAACGAGGGTGGCCAATTTTTATTTTACTATTTTGGTGGTAGGGGCTAAAAGGAGCTGGGTGTGGAGCTTCTCCTCAGGAGTAAAAAGGACATCTCTGAAAGCAACAAGTGGACCTGAGTGCTCCCTGGGGCATTTATTCAGCCTCTTTTCAACAGTTCAGTTTGTAGGTAATACTCTCTTTTAAATGTTAAATTGAAACCCTCCTCTCTTCACCTGACTCCACCCCAAGTGCAGAAAATCATTTGATGAACCCGATTTCCAATTGAACCTTAGGAAACGTGGCTTCTGCAGGGGGTCTCCTGCATGTGGCTGTGTTTTGCATGTGAATGAGTGATGCCTTTTACTAGCTTTATGCCAAGTCCCAAGTGTTTGAACCAAGCTGGGAAAATCCTTAAGGACCAGAAAGAGCAGGCTCTGAAGCCACAGACACGGTGAGTTCCAAACCAAAAAATCCCCTGCCTTTGCTCCCACTTCGTACACACACTCACACATACTCCACCCCCACCGGCTGGCTCCTTTCTCCTCCCTATCCCCAGTGGAGGTCTGTGGACACACGGCCAGAAACCTCAGTACTCACCATATTAACTTCAGAAACCATATCAATGCTGGCAATGTCGATATTCATTCCCACAGCCACAGGGGGACCTGCAAACCAAGATGGCCAGCCACGTGATTTCTCAGAACTTCATTCATTCTTAGCAAGAGTTGTGCCCCAGGAATGGGACACTTTGCTCCAAGTCCCTCCCTACTGCTCACCCTCAAATTCTTCCAGTCCCTGTTCCTTTTTAAAAAGGGTGCAGGAGCTCCTCTAGGAAATACTCTACTGAATATGCACACACGTGTCCTGATGGGTGAGGGATTCCAGCCCTGTCTACATATGTAGATGTCTCAGCAGGAGAACACACACAACTCACAAAAGCACAAGAACATTCTAGCCCAAGGGAATTTTATATGTTGGGTTGAAACCTTCCTCCTCATTCACCCCCACAGCTTCTGTGTGCAGATTTTTAACTCTCTGAGCTTCATAAGACTCCGAAGCAAAATTAAATAGGCAAATCAGGGTTTCTAAGGCTGCAGCGAGAGAGGCCCCTGGCCCTTCACCCCACCACACTCCAAGCCCCTCGATCCTCCCCTCCCCCCACTCCACTACCCCGTGCAACGAGGCTTCCAGGACTGGATAATATCCAGACATCAGCCACTTTAAACTGTGGTCAGAACTCTTCCAAAGTAGGCGGGCACAGGGGGTTAATGCCACTTTTCAACCAATTGTCTGCACATCTTGTCCTCAAAAATGTTCACGACAGCCTTCATTAAGCCAGGTTCTCTGGGTTCACCATTAACTAAATTTAAGAGATTTGTATCTGAACAAGGCAAAGACAGTGAAGCAATGGATTTATAACAGTGAAGCCGAAGGACAGTTATCACCAGTACCCACTAAGAGGGTCTCTGCATACCCACAGAAAGATCATCTAAGTGCTAGTAACAAATCGGCTTAAGTTTGGATCAGTTTCTCAATGTGGTAACACAGAGACACATTCAACATAGCACATTCACCCCGACGAGGGAGAGGGAAGAGACAGTGAACACAAAGCTCAAAAGACAGCTTAGGCGATAGCTGGGTTGTTTCTGATTTTCCAAGGCAACCCTATTACCTCCAAAATCTGGTCTCAGACGAATGTCATAGCCTTTCAGGAGTCTATCCACCGTCTCTTTGACCAGTGACATATTACTAGGATCATTGACACTAAAGAGAGAAAAGACAATAAACAGGCATCAGTAAGGCAGCAGGCACCGCGTCTTCAGCATCCATCTGATCCTCACTACAGATCCCGGTTTTCAGAGGTAGGCAGGCTGAGCCCTTCAAAGTGAGAAAGGAAAAAGAGAAAAGGTGGGCACACTTACCTCTGCGCACAGACAGCGGCGATGATCAAGGGAAATGACCAAATCCCAAAGTAGCCCTTTTTCCGGACTCTCCACATCCCTTTAGTTTTTGATGGGATTGAGGGTTTCACTGGAGAGAGGAGATCCAACTTAGTCTGCCCAGTGCAGTAATTCTAATGGGACGCGCATGCGCACGGCGTACCAAAACATCAAAGGGGCAGCAGCGACTGCCTGGGACCCAGCAGATTTTCTTGCTAAGAAAAAAAAAATAAAAATAAAAATAAAATTAAAGGGGAAAAGGAAACACGTATATGTGTATAATACATACACATTTGAATGCTATACAAGAGTCACCTCACAAGAGGACCCAGAGTAAAAATCTTTGTTGTCCTTCCTTCAGACAAAAACAGCTGGAGTGGCTGGTAAGTTTCGGTAGTTGCGGGAGGCAGTATTGCACCTCCGGGGCTTTGGTTTGTGTGTGTGTGTGTGTGTGTGTGTGTGTGTGTGTGTGTGTGTGTGTGTGTCCTTTTAAATATGCAAAACCAGATTAGAAATTTAGGGGACAGCAGGTGTGGAGTGCGAGCTGAAGATGGAGTCTGGGAGACAGACCACTTCTGGTCTCAGCGAGCAGACGGGGAGAAGAGTTTGAACTTTATTTCCTTGGAGAATAGCATCCCCTGCCTGGGGTGAGAGGGGTGCTGGAGGTGGGGGCTGTGTGGTGGGGGGAGGGAGGAAACAAACCAATGAGCGGAGTGCTGAGCAATCCGTTGGATTTGGGGCTCAGTGGAGAATAAAAAAGACACCAAAAAATTAGAAAGGAAGACAGAAAAAGACAAGAAGAATAAAATGCTGCCTGGTCGTTTCTCGGAGTCAAGGAGCAAGCCTTTCTTCACTACTCACGGGTGATTTCTTTCTCCTGCTCCTCACCCTTTGCCCCCTATTCCCCGAGAAGAACACCTCGGGGTCCCGGTTTCTCGCCGTGTGACGTGCCTGACCCGCTAGTCCGGATTATTTATAGCAGAAGGAGGGGGTGGCAGGGGAGCAGAAAGGCAACGCCGCCTCTCCAGGTTTCGGTCTGCTTCTGCAGTGGGAAATTAATAAGTAGGGAGGGTGGGGTTTGAAGGGGGGTGATGGGATGTGGAAGGAGTTGGGGGTGCAGGAGGCCAGTGCCCTAACGTGAGTGCGAGGGGAGGGAGGGCTTGGGCGGCGGCAAGGTACCAGGAGGGCAGGTGGTGGAGTGGAACGCGCCTGGCCGGCCCCCACGCCCTCTCAGGACACGCACGCGCGTACACGCGCACGTGCAGCCACACTCTCTGTCCGCACCCACCCCTCCTTACCTCGTGGGCCCGCGCTTGCCGCCCACTGCTGCTGCGGGCGGGGCTGGCGCCTCCGGCTCTAGCCCCAGCCGGGAGGGACACCCGGCTGTTGGGGGCTGCGCTTCGGGGTTCCGAAAGCCAAGCGGTCCTTAGAATGCACGCAAAATGAGGAACGGGTTCAGGCGCCGCCCCAGGAACCGCGTTCTCCCGCGGTCTCCACGCCACCTCGTCTTCTCTCCCTTTCCTGGGGCCAGGGGGGACTCACATACCCCAAAGCTGCCTCTTTCCTCCCGCCTGAGGCTGGATCGGGCGGGCTGAGGCCACTGAGACCTAAAGGAAATGCCGAGTGTGCTCCGGGGCTGGAAAGGGAGGGAGATAATTCGTGGGAGAAGTCTTTTCTTAGCCTGAGGTAAAGAGACGCGCTGCGGGCACTCCGAGATGCCTCCAGGCTCGGGGCTGCCGTGCTGCCTTAAGGGGCTGGGACCGACGGCTCTCCGAGCACTCCCGAGTTTGTCTTGCAACGGGGTGGGGGAGGGGTGGAGGGGGTGGAGGGCAGATGCTCTGCTACGCTCCCTGCCTGTTACTCCTTGAGAAGTCTGAGGTCTAATCTACATTCTGGACCTAAAGCTTAACTTCTAACTCCTCCTCCCTTTAATCACCCTTACCATTTATTGAGCGCCTACTACGTGAAAGGAGTGATTCATTAGTTAATTTCTACAACAATCCTGGTTCAGCCATCACCTCAATTTCCGGATATTATGGATTTAGAAACTGGCACGTTGAAGCAAAGGCACTTGCCCAAGGTCAACGGGTGTTTGCAAATGGAACCAAGAGTGAACTCCGATGCCTGGTTTCCTAACCACCAGGCTAGACAGCCTTGACTCCCAGGTCCCTGACTAGCCAACGAAGGCTGGTCTCTAAGGTGGAGCCCTCCATGGCTGCAAGAGAAACAGGAGCGTGCTCTGCACCAGGGTAGCCCGCTGGAGTCTGGAGAGAGAAGGGGACACCTGCGTCTGGGATAGGCGGCAGTGGGCTGGGGTCGCTCGTCAGGTTAGCAGTTCTGCAGCCACGGGGAATCCTCAGGTCCTGGTCGGGGCTGCACATGCCCCACTTACTTCTTGACCACACGACTCCATGCATAGGTCAGAGGCTCACTCTGGGCAGCGAGGGGACGACTTCAAGAGACACGTGGAGGGCTGTGAGTCGGGGAGCCTGCAGCTCCCCGGGGCTGGAGAGAGAGCAGCAAGGGGAGAGCTGTGTGCCTTCACTGGATAAGGGAGCGTCTGCTTGAGAGACAGGTAAAATAGCACCATGAACAGAGGGCATCTCCAGCCCAGTGTTCTTCAGGGCTGCAAGGCAAACAGTCTCTCTCTCTCTCTGTCTCTCTCTCTGTCTCTCTGTCTGTCTCTCTCTCTCTCTCTCTCTCTCTCTCTCTCTCTCTCACACACACACACACACACACACACACACACACACACACACACACAGGGGTGGGGGGAAAGAATTGAAATCTGTAGCTCTCCTATCTGTAATCCTTTAATCACTTGGGTTGAAAATTACAGAAATCAAAATGTATACCAATGGCCCAGGAAAATTGCCAATTTCCCTCCCCTCCCCCCTTTATACACAATGGAAATCTGTTACACAAGCTGACTATATTGAAGAAAAACCAAGCTCGGATGGTTAACATTATACCCAGAGGATTCCTAAGTTGTCTGAACCCTAGGTAAACCAAAATAAAGCCCTGGAAATCTTTTCTCTGGACAGCACCTCAAACGGGATCTTCCTTCTGACTGGCGGTTATCTGTGGCACCGCCTGCACTGCCTGCTCCTCCGTCCTTAGGCTCACTTCAGTTTAGGTTGAAAGACCAAAATTCAGTAAAGAGAACAAAACCACAAATGCTGTCATCCACTGAAAACAATAATGGTGACAGCCCAGGAACTAGAGAGGCCTAACTCTGAGCTCACATTTCAGTTTAAATACTTAGTAACCTTTGTGACTTGAGCAGGTCACTTACATTCTCCAAACCTTAGTTTCCTCTTCTTTATTGTACCTTCTCCATTTGATTGCTGTAGAAAGACAGATACATTCATAGCATTTGGCATGTGATTAACAAATATTAGCATGTTTTAATGCATGAGGCATAATGAATGGACAGGAAAGCAAACAAGGTTTAGTAACATGAATCTATAAAGAGTGAGTGGACATAAATTTGGTGCAATTATCACAGATTAGCCTGAGAAGAGAGGAGCATCAAGGAAATTAAGGTAAGGTTAAGAAGAAAATGTATTCAAGACCCAAGCAGCAATCAAAGGAGAAAAGATAAAAGATTACGTATTTTCTTTATATGGTAATGTCTCAAGGATATCTCTTACCAATAGCTGAAACTGATGTAATTAAAGAGAGACTCCTGCTATTTTCGAAACCCAATGTCAACTTATACCTACAGCAGACCCATACTGTACAGCAAAATTGACACCAGGACATCTCTCTGGAAGACTGCTGATCATGCTGCTAGGAATGTGAAAATGTGAACAAAAACATGCAAGGGAGGGCACTGCTGGAAACTGGAGATGTGTCAGTTGTTAGAAAGTATCCTCCATGGTCCTAGAAATACAATGAGAAGCCACAATGCAGGCACTTGTAAGAGATCATGATTCAAAATCATCTCTGAGTGTGAAGCATATAAATGGCAAGTAAAAGCCACCACTAGCCATGTGCTATTAATCTTTGCTCTAGTATTCATTCATTCAGTAAATATATGTTGGGCACTGACTCTATGTCAGACATTTTTTATAAGCACTTGGGTGATGTGTTGGAAAGGCAGATGTGGTCCCTATCCACTTGTAGCTTGCACTGCAGAGTGGGAAAGAGCCATTATGGAGTAATAAACAGATGTAGCATGCATTGTCAAATGGGGGCAAATAGGACATTAGGAATCCATAATTGGTGCAAATTACTCAGTTTGAGGATTTGGATGAAGCTTGCCCAATGAAGTGATTCTTTTATTAAGATTTGAAAGATGGGCAAGCCTGATGAAGAGCTGGGTGAAGAAGACTGCAGGAAGAAGAAATAAGTATACACAAATATCCTGGGCCAAAAGAGGATGGTGCAATGAAGAATGAAGGAGAGCAGTAGACCACAGGACAAGGATAAGAGGAGCTTTACAAAGGAGGTGGTTGGAAAGCTGAGCAGGAGAAATTTGGGATCATTGATCTGTTGTGGAAGAGGAGTGCCAAGATGAGTTTTAATCACCCTGGAGGAAGAGGTAGTGGCTGGAGGGGATCTGGAATCCAGGTGAGAGGTGACTGTGGTCTGAATTAGGAGAGTGGCGGTAAGGCTGGAGAGCAGTGGCTGGAGTTATGTGGGAGAACTGTGGCCAAACTCTGTGACAGATGGGATGGGGGATGAGTGAGAGGAATTCAAGGATGACTCATACATTCCTGGTGTGCACAGCCAGTGGAGGTGGCAGAATAAAGTCGATGGGGATGACACATTGAGTTTGGGTCATGGTAACTTTAAGGTACTTATCCAGGCTGGCCATTCGGGGTGCACTGGATATTCTGGTATAGGCACCTAAAGCTCAGAACCGAGGAGTGGGTTGGGACCAATACATACTTTTCATGTTCCATCCTGATACTTTATTTCTCTTATCTGCTTTAATTTTTCTCTTTGGAATGCATTACTATTTAATACATTTTATTTTACCCATTGTAATGCTATTATCTTCTTGCATGGAATGAAAGCTCAAAATAAAACAGAGATTCTCATCTGCTTTGCTGATTGCTATCTTCCAGTCCCTTGTGCCCAAAGTAGAAACCTAATATGTAAGTTTTAATGAATGAGTGTATATTTGAGGATCCTGAGGCTGTAAAGAAACTGAAATAACAGGAGCGCATCAGACTTATCCAGGGAGGAAGGACAGAATAAGAAGACTGGAGGATTTAGAAGAGAACCTTCTGGTGAAGGGCAATGTCGGCCATGGGTAGAGTCAAATCAGGACTGGCCCACCGGTGGGATGAAGACTCCTGTGGTGCAATCAAAGCCAAGGAAAGAGACCGTTCTGATAAGCAAGGACTAGTCAACAGTGTTGAATTCTTAAAAACGTTATAAATTTTTGAACAGATGTTACATGCTCATGGTGTAAAATCTAAAATGTAAGTTACTCTGTCCCTCTGCTGCTGCAGTTCCCTCCCTAGAATCCCTAGAAACGAAGGTGACTCCGTGGGGAGGGGCGTCAGGCGGCCCCACAGGAGAGCCAAGCCGTTGGCCTGCGGAAGTAGGGGAAGTGCCACAGCGCCTGAGCCTGAGCCGTCTGCCCCAACTCGCTTCACCACTGACGGTGATTTTGGCGGGGGGTTCTCATGGAATGTAGGTTACCTACTTAACATTTTAAATCTTCTAAACATTTGTATTTATTTTTCTTTTAAAACATGAATAATGGATCTCTTATCTTTCAATATCGATTGGGGTGTTTTTAAATAAGGTGCAGAAATTTCTGTAATAATGAAGAATAGGGAGCAATCAGAAAAAATATGTGGAAAGAAATTACATGTCTATTACTTTTCAAACATACAATAGCACAAACCTACAAATTACTAATAAAGTGTTGTCAAATATATGGCTTCCTGAATGCACTGTAATATACAAATAAGAACCATTTTAAAATAACCTCTCCATATAACTTACATATGAATGCATCTTTATTTTTATGTGCTAAGGAATATTTTTTCCATTTGCTAGTCAAAAATACATTTTATTTATTTGTCTGCAAACACTGCCTTCACAGACACTGGAAAATAAAATTACTCCTAAATGACTATAAATTCCAAATTATGGGCTTGTGGCTCAGTGAGGTTTAACTCTGCTGAATTCGAAATGTGAATTCTATGCCCACTGAGTCCTGGCTGCCTCTCCTTCAGCAGGTAACACTAACATTCAAACTGAGTTTCTACAAACTGCTTGATGACACATAAATCAGTTTAACTTTTTAACTAAACTATAACATGTAATAATAATAAAATAATACCAATATGTTAGATGCTGTTCCAAATGCTTTATATTGAGTATATCAACATAGTTAATTTTTACATATATGTGTGTGTGTATATATATATGCCTATGAAATGTTAACTACTATTATCTCCATTTTATATGTAAGGACACAGAAGTAAAGGTTAAATAGCTAAAAGATTATACAGTTTATAAGAAAATATGGAATGACTCAGGCCCTCCTAAAAACTGTGTGACTTAATAAAACTCTTCTAGACTTATCTCCTCTACAGTTCTCAACTTATCTCAGCCACTGAGTTACCTTAACAGAAATAAAATTTTGCTGCAAAGCATCTCTAAACCTAACAGAGATGGATTGAACAATCAACCACACAGCCAGCAGGAACTGCTGAGCGGTGTCACTGGGCACCTTTCAAAGGAAGATACCTTTTAGCACCACCTCAGATTAATCGATCTTTAAAAGTACAGAAAAGCGCCTTAAATACAAAATGTAATTACTTATGCCCTAAATCACAGTAAAATTGTTACATGAGGATATTACCTAGGCTCTGACACCATGGGGACTCTGATTATGTTTACGCACAGTCTCAGCAGTAATGAAACCCCAGACCCCTTCGGTTAGGGAAGATTGGATTGGGGGAAATTCCTTTTTACCTACTGTTTCTCAAGACCTAAAGGGGGAGAAGAGGTGAGCCTTATCAATACAAATACACGAGCAAAACTGATGCATAAGGACTGAGGTCCTAAGGAATCATTTTTAAAATCTCTCACCACCTGGTTTCTTTGGAACAGCCACTGAGAGATGGTCAAGGATAGGTAAGCCAATGTGTAAAATAGAGTTTCCCAAAATGTGAGTCACATTCATCTGAGTCCTTTCCTGACACACCTTGGCCAGGGCTATTTATTCACCAGATGCATGAGCAAGAGTCTCAGCTTTACAAGCATTTTGAGGGCCTATAAAAATATAGGAATGCTCAAAAATGTACCTATTGGCTCCATATTTAAAAAGCAAACTGCAATGTTGAAATTAGTTAGTGTTTAATTTAATGTCTATAAAGTATAATACAATGTCTATAATTGCACACACTTAACTTTTATACGAGACAGGCACATTTTCCTGCTTTACATTGTGTCAAGGGGCCTGCAAATGTCAGAGGACTGGGCACATGAAAGTATCAGAAAGCACCAGCCGTCTCCATCCTCCCTCGAAGTTAGTCTCTCCCAACTTCCATGCATCTAAAAAGGAAGCTGCAGCATCTTCCTTTTCTTGTTTTTGTTTTGCTAACCCCCCCTCTGCAAACATCTCCATTTACTAATGCTACAAGGGGTTTTTACTCTCGTTTTTATTATTCCCCAAGCTCAGCGCATTTACCTAAAGTGATGGAGGCACTCAGTGATTGATAAACTATAACTGAAATTTTTAGTCACCGCTAATGTTTATTGAGTGCTTGCTTACTAGTTTGCTTACTCTGTGATAAACACCAGCAATGATTCATTTATTTCATTGAAGAGTATTACTTAGTAGTGTATTATTTAGTGCTCTTGGGGTTGAAAGTGACAGAAACCAAACTCAGCCCAGCTGAGTGAAACTTTCATTTTATGAAAGTCGGTTTCCTACTCATTCAGGCTCTCTTCTAAAGATGGGACCATCAGCCGCTATTCTGATTTCAATGAGCAACCCTGAGGAGACGAGAAATTTAGTAACTCCACCAGAAATACAAGATGGGGCAGTCTGTGGGGACCTGACTTAGGGTGCCATCTTCAACCTGTCACTTGCTGCTGTTTGTGGGCTGGGTCTCAGCCCTGGCCCTGAGGCTGGGGGAAACTGTATCCAAACCATGTGAACTATGAATGGTTGAGGAATAATTACCCAAAGAAAGATCGTTAATGTGCTTTCTGGTAACATTTCTGTTACCAGAAAGAGGAGGAATGAATGTCATACAGATAAAGCCACAGATTTCTACGATAGGTAGAAGAGGTGTTGTTACTAACCATAAAATTTAGATAAAGATTTTGTGACATAGGGACTTGGATATGACTAGGAGAACCATAACTCACTGTATCTGTCTCACGTGAATGTCCTCATGAGGAGCCAATGAAAATAAATGAATGAATACATTAGTCCAGGGTATTTGGTCTTTCAGATTTATGTCAAAGGTAGATGATTACTACTTGATATTTTAGCAACTCACATAGTCATTTGTGATAAAATCACCCTGAGAACTTTAAAAATAATCATGGTGTAACTGAATAAACATATGTAAATACATGCAAGGATCAAAAGAAAAATTTAACAAAATTATGGACAGAGTGGCTAGGGAAAGAAGGTCCTTTATAACTGAATATTTGGGGAACTGAGACCTATAGTAAAATGTTATAATGTTAATGTCAAATAATTGCATTAGTTCCACTTATACATAGTAAAGCCTTATTAATATTTGTTGACTAAATAAATTTCACAACGAACCTTTTGCTGTCTAAGCAATTAAATATAATTCCCATATTAATAATCACAGGATAATTTCTTAATTAGATGTTAACATATGATTTTCCTTAACAATAAAAAATAGCCCTTTGTTTGTAATATAACTAACACATAGTCATTATTAGATACTAAATGACCTCTCCTGACCTTAAATTCTAACCTCTCTGCATCTCACTAATTTTCACAAAATACTGTAAGTTCTGATATTATCCCCATTTCACGATTTTCTGAAAGTGTCAGAGGTTTTGTTGTTAAGAAAAGCTTCACTTCAGAAAAAGAGAAATGGAGAACTAGGCAAAGTCTGTCAGAGTGATTTTTTTAAATCAGAAATCTAGAGAATAGGTATTAATGAACACTTTCTCCTTCTGTTCGTTTTGACATAATTCTCTCATAACAGAAACCGCATGGAGATTGTTCAGTCCCTAGCTCCCAAGCAGCTGAGTTTGGTTTTAGGTTTGGTGACTGAGGGCGTGAGCAGCAGAGTTCCCAAGAGGTGTCATGTCTGGCAGGGACAGTTGGTCCCTTTTAGGCGAGAAAGCCTATCCACCAATGTCTGCCCACGTTTATTGTTTTAAATGTAACTTGTCTTTTAAAAAAATGTTCCCATTTTATTGAGCTATAATTGACATACAGCATTGTGTAAGTTAGAGTTGTACACCATAAGGATCGATTTACATGTACTGTGAAGTGATTACCACAATAAATTTAGTTAACATTCATCATCTCCTATGGTACCAAAAAAAAAGTTTTCTCATGTGATGAGAACTCAAAGCATTGACTGTCTTGACAACTTTCAAATACATCGTGCAGCAGTGCTGACCACAGTCCTGGTGCTGGATGTCACATCCTTTGTTCTGATTTACGATGGGAAGTGTGTGCCTTTGAGCATCTGCATCCAATTCCCCCCACACCTGCCTATGATCACCACAAATCTCTCTTTACCTATGAGTTTGTTGTTATTTGGATTCCACAGATAAGTGAGCTCATTGTTTGTCTTTCTCTGTCACATATATGTTACAACTTCTTTATCCATTCATTTGCTGATGGATACTTAGGTTGTTTCCACATCCTGGCTACTGTAGATGCTGCTGCTATTAACGTGGGGTTGCGGTTACCTTTCATATAAGTGTTCTTGTTTCCTTAGGATATAGTGCCAAAAGTGGAATTGCTGCCTCATATGGAACTGTGGTTCTACTTTGAAATTATTTGAGGAACCTCCATACTGTTTTTCATGGTGGCTACACATGTTTACAATCCCACCGTCAGTGCACAAGGGTTCCCTTTGCTCCACATCCTCACCAGCATTCATTATCTCTTGTCTTCCTGGTGATGGCCACTCTGCCACCCGACCAGGCAATGAGCTGCTGTCTCACTTAGGCTTGTGACATGCATTTCCCTAATGATTAGTGATGTTGGGCATTTTTTTTCATGTACTTGTGAGCCATTCATGTATCTCCTTTGGGAAAATGCCCACTTTTAATTGGATTATTTGTTGTTTTTTTTTTTTTTTGTGCTAAATGTAATTGATCTTAACGGGAGTTTAGAATTAAGTGATTTAGCTATTGAAGCCAATGACATTCAACAAAAAGCAGTGACAACTGGGGGACTTGGTGTGTTCCAAACATGCACTTTATCTGGAAGGTGGCCTGAAGACCCTGGATGGTTCCAGAGATGATTTCGGATACTGCACGGACAGAGGCCTAAACAGGGAAGTGTTATGGCTTGTCTCAGCTATCCTTCCATCCTTATTTAGTCACAAAGAAAGTCACAGTTTGATGCCAAGTTGCCATCAGTATTTCTTGACAACTTGTTCCTTGTCCATTTATGCTGAGAAAGAATAGTCTTTAGATGCAAACCACTGGTCTTTATCATTATGGATATATTCCATTTGTGGTCAATAATACTGGAATGCCATAAAAGGTGGTGATATGACCTTTCTTTTAAATACATTTATTTAAGTTAAAGCTGTGTAAATTTAAGGACATATTGATAAAAAAGCGGAGCAGGTGGTATGTGGATTTGACAAAAATAATGTAGGCGGTATGCAAACATTTGGGAATCTATGACTAAATAATTTGGGCAGGAACAATCTGCCAAAATTTTATAAGATATATTCTTATAGTTTAGACTAAAATGAGGGCTGTCTTAAGTGTGTATGATCATCAGAAGTCACTAGTGTGAGTGATCAGCATCCAAAAGTGAAGTAAATGTGAACATCAGTAGGCAACAGCCTCTTCTCTGTGACACACCATGACAAACTCTAGTCCAGCAATTCAATGACTACACTGAGCAACCATGCAAATAGAAATGTGCTTGGTTCTGCACAGAGGAAAATGATGAATCAGACCACATTCCTCCCCAAGCTAAATTATAGCAGGGGTGGAAGATAGTAAAAGTGATTACTTGAAGCAATAGAATATGAATGTTATAAGAAAGGCATAAACTACATAAACTAAGAAGAACATAAGCCAAGGAGTTTGAAGGAAAAAGAGGTCACAATTGGTTGAAATTAAATGGGAAAGCCTTTACTGAAAAAAGTGCTATTCGAAATGGACCTTAAAGATGGGTAAAGTATTATAATTATTACTGGGTGATGGGGAAGTTTGATGTAAATTTCCTGTTTGGGAAATCAGTGTCTGGCTAAAGTAGAGAGATAAATGGCTGGCCAAAACAGCCAATATGTGGAGAACACAGATATCAGGATGTGGATTTCAAATTGTGTAGATCGACATAGGGCACCCTGGGATCCAGTCACCCTTTGATCATTTATCAACAATATTATAGTTGCCACATCATTTTGATCAGAGAGCAGCAACTGTTTTCTCATAGTAAATATTTTAGCCTTGGTGGGCTACTCAATGCTGCAGTAGTAGCATGAGAGAAGCCATAGACAAACCTAAAAAATAAAGGTGAGTCATGGATTATGGAACAATAGAGAAGGAAATGAAAGACCCAGTACTAGAAAGATACAGCAAGATCTTTACCAGAAAAGAAAACAGACAAGATAGTTCTCATATCATGGAAAAGGCACTAGTGATTTGAGAGAGTCTTTTATGCCATCTCTATATTCAAGGGACGGGAGAGTATTTGGAAGGAAAGGCAGGGCATCATGGTTCATTTTAATGTTAGTGTGAAGGTGAACTCACTTGGGGAAGAAGTCTTATATCTTAGATTCCTTAAAAATTAGACTGGAAAAAATTCCAAAAAATTGGAAGGAGTCCTGGCTAGTGTGGCTCAGTGGATTGAGCACCAGCCTGTGAACCAAAGGGTCACCGGTTTGATTCCCAGTCATGGTACATGCCTGGGTTGCAGGTCAGATCCCCAGTTGGGGGCACACTAGAGGAAACCACATATTGATGTTTCTCTCCCTGTTTTTCTTCCTCCTTCCCCTTTCTCTAAAAATAAATAAATAAAATCTTTAAAAATAAAATAAAATTAGACTGGAAAAGCACTAAGAATTTACCGAAAGAAACCTTAATAGTAAAAAGCATGCTCATCTAATTGTTTTTTCTTCCTCTTTTTTCATTTCAGGAGCTGAATTCTTTTCCTTTGGGGAGTGGTATATAGAAAGCTGTCTGCCCCCTTCCATCCTTCTGTAAGAAAAGGAAAATATAATCAGGACACAAGAAAAGAAAAACATTACGGTATTATCTTGCCTAAAACTGAAGCTATGCTAGGAGTGGAAGTGCAGTGGGAGAGTGATGGTAGGAAAAAAGGAGCTAAAATGTAAAGATTAAAAAAATCAGTTATCACTTAAAACAACTTTTGAAGATAGCAAATAGATTTAGAAAGACCCTCAAGTTATTATGGCACTATTAAAGTAAAATACAAAATTCATATGAATGTTTACAGATGAAACAAGAAACTTTATATAAATATCTAGCTTACAGCAGGAATCTCTGGTGTATACCTCCAAACATCAGAACTTATGTGCATGAAGAAGACAATGCTGATGCTCCTCCCAAATTCCCTCAGATTATTTGTGTACGCCGCACCTCCCCCAAAACACACACACGCATACACACTTTTTGGAGTGATTATCTCCTGTATGCAACTTCTTCACTATACAACCCTTGGACCACTGGGGTAGCTCTGGGCCACTGGGAAATACCTGGAGAGTTTGCAACCTCCCAGGATGTCCATTAAGCACTGATTACCTGGTAGTGAACAGGACAACTCATAAGCAATTTCCAGCCCAGAGATCCCTGAGCAATCATGCTCAAAGGTGTGCTCTGAATGGCTTTTGCTTGAAATCTCATCCTTGGTTGGTTTATCACCTCCCCCTTTCCTACCTTATTTCCCCTACTTGCTTATCACTTGCCCAAGAATCCTTCTTTCTTGGTCTGCTTCTGAGGAATGAACCCAAGATAAGTGGAAAATAAGAGATGCATTGTAGGGAAAACCTTTGTTTCTGGAAAATAAGACATTATTATTGGAACTTGACAGATGAAAACTAAATTAAGAGTTATGTAAGAAAAATAACAAGTGTTTTTTGTTTTTGTTTTTACATTACCTGTGAGATTTTTTTTGGAGGAAAGGGGGTGGGGGAGCTGGAAAGATACAACTCCTTCCTGTCTCTTAGTAGTCTCATGTAAAATGAGGGTATCAGAGCAGGTGATCCCTAAACTTCCTTCCACATCTAAAATGATCTAAATCAAGGGCTGGCAAACTGGACCTCTGGCCAAGTCCAGTCCTGTCCCAATTTATAAACAAAGTTTTATTGGAAACACAGCCATGTTTTCTAGTTTACATACTGTGTATACCTGCTTTCGTGCTACAACTGCAAAACTGAGTAGCCTATGAGGTATGTACTATTACCATCCTCAACAATTTTTAAGTCAAGTGATGAAATTGAGGCAAAGGAAGGTTAAGTCACTTGCACAAGTTGCAGGGTGAGTAATGATAGAGCTGAGATTCACATTCTACCAATCCACCTCCAGAGTTGGCACTTTTAACCTGCCCTAATTTTGGAAGGCCTAATGAAAATGAATGTTAACTACTGCTGACTCAGAGTAACTATGTTGTGTTTATTTTGTTTTTAGAATGAGAATTAACGTTCACAGGGACTCATGTGGAAGCATGAATGGAGGAGAGAGGGAGGAAGTCTGCAGGTTCATCAAAGTTGTCAGGAAATAACACCAACAATAAAATATTTTTTCACCATCACATGCAATCGTAAAATGTGGTTTTATGTTCTCTTCATCTTTCCTTGTGGTGCAAATCACAGACACCTACGCAAATTCGTAACTAAGACACTCAACCTGGTCCTCAGCATAGTGGCATCCTGCGTGTGTGGAGCGGAACCGATCATTTTATGTCACTTCGCACTTCTAATCCCTTCGCCCTCCCTCTGAGGTTGCAGTTCTGCACAGGCAATGTGCTGATGGCAGTCCAAGGCAGACGGCTGTACTTCTGACCATCCGTGGGATGCTACTGTCCATGAGTGTGTCAGCACACTCTGGTTTGTCGTGGTGGCTGTGTCTCTGTTTGTTTTAAAGTTTATTGACATAAATTCCCTCAAAATGTATTTGTGTGTATAGTTCCACTGAGGTGAAGACTCGTTTGGATGAAACAAGTTCACATTGACGTCAGCTGAGGAAGAAGGAAACATCTCAAAGAGAAGGGGATGGAGAGGCATTTTCAACATATTTTCCTTAGATGACAGGGGATCAAAAAAGATTTAGACTATGGGAAGGCAGGGGTAACTTACATAAATTCCTGAGTTTTAAAAAATTTTTATGGAACATATTTTGTCACTTCAGTGTTTTAACCTAATTCAGAAGCACACGTTTTCTGAACTGAGGAGAGGGACTGAGCATTTATCGAGCAACTGCTCTTTGTCGAGCACTGTGCGTGAGCTAATTAATATATGCAAGCTCATTTACTTTTCACAAACACCCAGGAAGCGGAGGCCACAGAGGTCAGTTACCCTGTCTGCACCGGGGAGCAAGGCAGAGTGCGGATGTACGCAGCACTGAGAAACACGCAGTGCCTCACCATGAACTGAAAAACATCACAGGATGCGTTACAGGGTGCTGCCGCTGGAAGTTTATGAGAGAAAAAGCTTCTGACAACTTAGGGAAATTCCAAAGTTTCCTTTTTTCTTGAAATTGCTGTAAAAAACACAAAGGACAGACCGTTATGATTTTGGAAACATCCATGTATTATTTAAGTAGTATCTACCTTCACTGAAAGAAGAATATGCCATTCTTCACCGACATTTTAAAGCTGTGCATGTGGAATCTATACATGTAAATTGAATCTGCCCCTGAGACTGGGAAGCAGAGGGACATAAGTGAGAGAGCACCGTAAGGTCACTCCCTGGATGAGTAACACAATGTAAGAAGTACAAAGCAGACAGGCTGTTTGGAAATGTAAATGCTGGCTCCCTAACGCTTTATTTTCAGGGCTGTTCTGCAAGACATAATACATTTATCATTTAAGAACTTGATTTGTCAAAAGTTTCTCACTAAGACGTGAACAATAAGAAAACTGAATCCAAAGGGAAGAAATAAGCCCTAGAAAGGCACTGGAATGGGTGATGAAGTTCTGTTGGCAGTCCATACGTACCCTTTAAGAAAAAGTATGAACTGTGGCATTGAGTTTCTTTTGCTTAAATTGAAAGTTAAATTCTAACAACTAGCACAAATGATGACTTCATATTTTAGCCAGTCTCGTTGTTCATTCTCATCCCTTAGACTCCAGCTTCATTCTCTTATGGTTGTTTACTTGCATTGTTTTCCTGTAAAATGTTGAGGGATGTAGCAGGTTGATCTAATCAAATCCTTTGGCCCCATGGCCTCCCGGGAACACTATGTTAGAGACCAAAATTACTTTTGGAGTCACATCTCTATCACTCTCCTTCCTTCACTACACTCCATTAACACAGGCCATTCACCCCACCCTGCCTGGAATACTCTGCCTTCCCCCAGGTCTTCCCATGGCTGGCTGCGTGTCCATGTGTCACGTCCCATATGACCTGCCCCAGGGTGGCCATCCCTATGCTTCGCCAACTCCAGTCAAGTCTCTCTCTGTCACATTACAGCCTTTCACTCTCTTCTCTTCTGAACTGTACTTTTTACACTTAATTGTCTGTCTATTCTCTTTAAAATGTAGACTTCAAGAAATCATGTCCATCCTTTTGAACACAGTACCCAAAGAATCTGACATATAATAGTTCTAATAAAAATTTATATTCATGAGTGACTAAATTTCAAGTCTTTCCTTCACCATGAATCTTTCTTCCTTGACTTAATATTGCTATTTTCTTCCTCTAATCAGCAGTAAGAGTTGTACATTCTTGAGAATTATTATGTGAAACACTTTGCATATATTATATATTTTAATCTTTGTAAGAATTCAGTGAGGTAACTAATAATATGTCCATGGAAACTGACAATGCTCGTAAATATCAGAACCAGAATTCAAACAAAGGTCAGATGTTTTCAAAGCTGATCATCTTGTTATTAAGCTTGGTAACTATGTGCCATCGTAGGTGAATGTCCTTTATTTCCTTTTCTATGCGGCAATATTCAGGTGAGGTCCTCGACTGTGCTCAGTATCTCACTTTATGACATTCTTTCTCACTTCAACTTCTCTCCTACCCCAAATCCTGGGTTTTATCTTATCATCTTGACATGATTAGGAGTTCTTTGAACACATTGGTTTAGGGTTGTTTCGCCTTTCAACAGCAAGGAGCACTGACTAAGGCACATTGTAGACATGCTATCAAAGCTTGTTAAGTCAATGAACTAAATGGATAGATAGACAACAAAAATAAAGAAAATCCCTGGAGAGTTCTTTTGATTATATTTTATTGATTATGCTATTAAGCATAATATAGTTGTCCCATTTCTCTCCCATCATTCCCATCCATCCTGCATCCCCCCTCCCACCCACATTCCCCCCTTTAGTTCATGTCCATGTTTCATAAGTTCTTTAGCTTCTACTTTTCCCACACTCTTCTTGCCCTCCCCCTGTCTATTTTCTACCCACCGTCTATGCTACTTATTCTCTGTACTTTTCCCCCCCTCTCCTCCTCCCATTCCCCTGTTACTAACCCTCCATGTGATCTCCATTTCTGTGTTCCTGCTCCTGGTGTAGTTGTTTGCTTAGCTTGCTTTTGTTTTAGGTGTGGTTGTTAATATCTGTGAGTTTGCTGTCCTTTTACTGTCCTACTTTTTATCTTCTTTTTCTTAGATAAGTCCCTTTAACATTTCATATAATAAGGGCTTGGTGATGATGAACTCCTTGAACTTGACCTTATCTGAGAAGCACTTTATCTTCCCTTCCATTCTAAATGACAGCTTCATTGGATAGAGCAATCTTGGATGTATGTCCTTGCCTTTCATGACTTGGAATACTTCTTTCCAGCCTCTTCTTGCCTGGAAGGTCTCTTTTGAGAAATCAACTGACAGTCTGATGGGAACTCCTTTGCAGGTGACTGTGCCCTTATCCCTTGCTGCTTCTAGAATTCTCTCCTTCATTTTAATCTTGGGTAATGTAATTATGATGTGCCTTGGTGTGTTCCTCCTTGGGTCCCCCTTCTTTGGGACTCCCTGAGCTTCCTGGACTTCCTGGTAGTCTATTTTCTTTGCCAGATTGGGGAAGTTCTCCTTTATTATTTGTTCAAATAAGTTTTCCACTTGTTGCTCTTCCTCTTCCCCTTCCGGTACCCCTATAATTCGGATGTTGGGACGTTTCAAGATGTCCTGGAGGTTCCTAAGCCTCTCTTCATTTTTTTGAATTTGTGTTTATTCCCTCTTTTCAGTTTGGTTGTTTCTTTCTTCCTTCTCTCCACTCCATTAATTTGAGTCCCAGTTTTCCTCCCATCACTATTGATTCCCTGTGTGTTTTTCTTCATTTCACTTATTATAGCCTTCATTTGTTCATCTAATTTGTGACCAAAGTCAACCAATTCTGTGAGCTTCCTAATCACCAGTGCTTTGAGCTGTGCATCTGATAGGTTGGCTACCTCTTGGTCAATTAGATAAATTAGCTCTGGGGCCCGGATCTCCGATCTGTTCTCCCAATTGAGCCGTGTGGGTGTGTGTGTGTGTCTGGTTGCGGCTGTTACATAGTGAGGGGCAGAGCCTTAGGCTTTCACCAGGGCGAGGCAACCTCATCGCTGGGTTGTGATGCTGGATGTGGGGGTGGGGTTTGAGAAGGAACAATGGTGCTTGCTCCATGCTCTCTGGGATTCCTGTCCCTTCATCCACTTTCCCCTAGCAAATTGGTCTCTTCTAGTGCTGACCTGCATGTGGGTGGGCCTGCACACGCTCCAGTAGCCCGTGGGTCTCCCCAACGAACTCTCCTATGAGGCTGGGACTCCCTCAAGGCACCTCAGCCCCTACAAGTGTTTTCAATCAGTGTCTCCAGGCCTCACTTCCCTGTGCTGGGGCCTGTGCACCTGGGGTGACTGCACGCCCGGGACCATCAGCCACTGTCTTCTCCGCTGTGACCCAACTCTGCTGGACGCTGACTCCACCCCTCTTACTGATCTGGGTGAATCATTGTACTTCTGTACAATTCAATTTTCTATCTGTCCTGGTTGGGTTTTTTTTGGTTCTATATTTTTGTTGTCCTTAATCTTGGTTGTGAGAGGAAGCACAGTGTGTCCACCTACGTCTTCATTTTGGCCAGAAGTGTCTCCTAGAAAGTTCTTGAGAGTACACACTGGTTCTGCTCTGAGTAGAATCTACTGTCCAAACCAACAGCGTGTCAGTGTCATCACTTGACATCCCTTAAGGTGAGTTGCTGGAAGAAAGTTGTGTAGTTATATGTTAAAATTAACCAGTCCTTTCAAAATTTATTAATTCTAGGGAATTAACTTCAGATAAAATATTTCTCCCCTAGATCAACAGGTCATAAAACATGAAAGTATGCATACACAAACACACACACACAAATGGATTCATCCTCTGGATGCTTTCTGTCCCTGGAGAATTTTCTTAAATTTACATTGATTCTCAGTGACTTTCTTGCAAGTAAATGGACTTCCAAAATACTGAACGGAAAGGCTACTGAATGGAAACATTAAATATTAAGTTGGTTATCTATTTTTAAGCATCAGTTGAGAACAGTGAAGTGAGGAAACATAACTCTATATAATTTAGATCACTTAGTAAGACTGCAAATTAAGAAAACAATGTTATTTTGTGGAAGTAACCAGCTTCTCCTTAAAAACACTTAACATTCAATGCTTTTCCGGAGTACCTACTGTGTCTTGTATGTTCTAGACACTACAACTACAGTGGTAAACAAGACATTATTCCTTTGCTCAAGGAAGGCACAGTAGAGTGGAGAACCAGTTATTAAATAAATAAACCTGCAAGTACATACATATAGTGAATTGTGATAAAGTATTTTAAGAAAAGAAGGAGGAATAGTGAAGAAGAATTAGGGGAGGAAGCAGTGTGAAGAAATTGTATTTAAATTGGAATTTGAAAATATCACGTGGGCACAGAGTGGCAGCAATGCTGTCAGGTTGAAAGAGGAGAGGGGAGTAGGAGGAGGTGAGTCCAGGGGAGAGGACCGCACGTGTGAAGTCTCCCCCGTTTTGAGACTGAGCAACTCCAGTGTGGTGGGAGTGAAGTCAGCAAGTGAGACCCCAAATACAGAGAAGAGCTCATATTTTGCAGGTAAACCAAATAAAGTGAAGCTGCTGGCAATGGCTGTTAAAAATACATTGTCATATGTATTTTTCAGTGATAAGTCTGATTTAATCAGATGCCTCTGTATTCCTTTACAAAGTCCCCATGAGTTAACTTACTTCATTATTTAAAAAGCAGTTACTGAATGACTGAAATATATAGAGCACCACCCTCTGCACTGATGACATTTAGAAATGACCTACCATGGTAACGTAAGTTTGATCATATACAATTTGGACCACACAATACACTTTTTACAATATTAAAAATATACTTTGTATCAATAGCCTCGAGTCACCACACAAATAACTGTCAGGATTTGTGATTTGGACCAAGGATCAGGCTCTAAAATTTCCTCCCTTGTGTTGAATCTTGGCTCAACTGCTTCCTGAGTGTAGGCAACCTCCTTGTCTTCCTTGGGCCTCTGTTTGCTATTCTATAAACTGGGGATCATGGTGAAAATCTTCCTGGGCACCCAGCTGTCTACCTAAGGGACGCCTAAACAGATGATGCACATGAAACACAGACTTCAGTGTCCGTCATGTCTTACGGACCTAATAATGGTAACCATCATATTTCACTCCGCACACTGAACCAGAAGAACCTTTTCTCTTTGACTATGATTTTCAGTTTGAGGGCATTGACGTGATTCTAGCCATACCTGGCTGATGGTTAGCACTACTAGAAATAATCGTTTGATTAGTCTGGGAACATGGCTGGGCAGCTTGAGTGGGTCAAGCTCCCCAGGTGATTCTAATGTGCAGTGATGGTGGCAGATGACTAACCTGGAGGCTGTTTCGGGAGGAGCACAACATCTAGCTCCGCCCCGCATCCCGACACTCCTCAGGGAAGAATTCAAATAAGTGGTGAAATGGCCAAAGGACAGGTGAAAAAAGGCACACACTGCAGCGTTCAGAAACCTGAAAGATTCATGTATTGCATTCCTGGGGCCCCATTAGCCCTACATATTCTGTTTGGTGGCTGTGAACATTGAACTCTCTTAACTCTGGGTTGCTAGGTCCCACTGTCTCTTTGCAGAACCCAGGGACACTAAAAACCAAAATTACTCTTTTGAGTCGTTAATAGGAACATCTTTACATGATAAAATGTCAGTACATTTAACAGTCTCCCAGCATCCTGAAAAAGCCTATGTATTTCTGAAAGTGTCTGATGGACTTGAAGGCATGTCTCGCAGAGAATATTTGAGATTACAGATTACCATGCTCTTTCACAACTGGTGCAAAAAATGTCAGTGATCCCCCCGAAAACAGGAAAACTAATTGCTCGAACGTGACTTTCAAGTTTCTTGAGCCATCATTTCTAGGCACATCAAACTTTTTCTCTTGCATGAACCCTGTGTTGTAACCAAGTGATCTATTTACTGCACCTTGGGCATACTTTGTGCTTTCACCCTCTGCACCAGTGGCTTTCAAACTGCAGTGTGCATGCCAATCACCAGGAAATCTTGTGAGAGTACCTACTTATTAGCATTTATGTGTGCTCATTAGTGGAGTTGGGAGCGCGATGTGTATCCACATTTCTAACAATTTGCCCTGTGATACAGTCGTTGGGTTGCTAGAACCGTGCTTTCGTAACAAGGTGCTACATGGGCTGATGCAGCATCAGGACACCTAGATGGCTCTGTCTTGTTCTCTTTGCCTATCTCATTTCTACTTGTCTTCAATGTTTATGTGACAGAGTGATTCATTGAGATGCTAATTTGCTTTCTTTCCCTCAAGGTCCTTCCCATTCTCCACCCATTTCACAAATTTAGCATGATCTCATGTTCCTCCTTGTCTCAGGAGGCATTTTCACTTCCCGACCAAAAGAAAGGTGACTTGTCAGTCACATCCTGGTCTGTTCTGCGTTTCCCTGAAGCCTAAGCCACTGAGAGGAGTTGTTCTGGGTTCCTTGAAAGGCAGGAGACAGTCTGGTCTCAGGGAAGCGGCAGGATGAGGTGAATCCCCTGCCCGAGAAGGGGATGGAGGTCTGAGGGGCCACATGCCTGAGGAGGTGCTTGCATGTTGTTACGAGGGTGCTAGAGCCCTAACAGCGGAGTCCCCAGCCTTGCCAGAGAGGCAAGTGCCCCAAGTTTGGCATACAAACTAGACAGTCTTGAGCACTGAAGGAAGGGAGCTGCTTCCTTCCCATTTTCAACAAACTCAAAATCTCTGTACAATTGGCTGAAATAAAAACACCTGATGTGATGATATTCCACATGCTAGGGAACTGCAAAAGGTTCTAGGTTGATTTATAGAAAAAAATGGATGCTTCCTTTAGGGCTGAATGTTCAAATCTAGTTTCATATGTGCTACACTTATTTCCAATCCAGTCTCCTACCTGAAGCCTAATTTTCTGTCTTAAAGAGTGTCATGGCTGAGAGGAGGAGACTTGACTTTGGAATTCTGATAGACTTCCTAACTCTGAGTATGTGTGCCTTGGAGTACTTATTTGTAAAAAATGCGGCTCACAGCACTTTATTCCTAGGATAGTTGCAAGGATTAGAAACAATACATGTTAAGCATGTGGCACGCAGTGTCCAGTTAATAAATGTTTACTGTTCTTGTACCTCCTAACTCAACTACTATCGTGACCACCATGTTCATTTTTACTATATAATCAAAGCAGCATTTTACTCTCCCAGTTTGACATGCTCAAAATTCCCAAAGCAACGTTGTGAACATTGCTTATCTGAATATTATTTCAGATCCTCCTACACACCAAGTGGGCACTGAAAAAAGAACTTTTGACCATCACTATGTCTGGGAATGTATTACCTACTACTGATAATCATTTCCCTGTGTGTCTCAGTGCCACACCTGTAGCATGAACTCTGAATACAGAATTCACAGTTTCTACTTCTTTGTAATCTATTAATGATTAGTATCTTGTAAATAATAGATACTCAGCAAATATTCAGCAACTGGTTGTTGCAAAGCCATGACTTTTGATACTTTAAGAGAAGAGTAGGAGAAATTTCAGAGGTAATTTTGGCAATCTAGGATTAGAGAAAGTACAGCATTTTATTCTATATTACATCCATGTTGATGTAAGATTAGTTGTATCCAAGTAGGATAAAGCCCTACTCAATTACCAAGTAGGCTAAATGTTAGGGTACGTGCAACTATGGGGACCAGAGCAGGGGTAAGCACACTAGTAAAGAGAACCACTTTTTCTTCATCTGTCATATAAATATTTTTGCAAATCTTTTGGACCTAGCATATGTAGGAAGAAATCATGCTGTTAATCCAATTAAATAGCTTGCATTTTCAGAAGTGATATCATGTGTGTGTCAGCAAAATGTGACAACCAATTCCTTAGAATTCAGTTAGTTAGGGGTTAAATTCCACATAGCGTCATAAACTTTCCAGCTGCTATCACAAATGCAGTAATCACTCTGGTCAACATTCTCCAAGAAACTCCAGCTGCCTTATCAAGCTTGCTTTGTCAGAAAGCCTTCTTTCATGTTAGGGGGCTTGACTTGCGAAATAACCAAGATGGTGCCGGTGAAGGAGCTGGAAAAATATATATATTTCAGAAGCTGTATTGTGGCTTTTATTTTTGCTTGAATTTGAGATTCTAATAATATCTACTGTGCTTTTAGACAATCTTCCACTGAATTTTAGGGACTGCAGAAAATAAGAATCTGTGCTTTTTTCTTTGAAATTAAATGCATACAAAATCAGCACTAACAATGGCCATGAATGCAAATCTCCGCCCACCTAACATAAACAAAAGTGAAGCTAGCAGTACCATATACTCTGCGTGCTTAAGATTTTATCCCCTCAATGCAAAGATCCTCTGGATGGAAGCCTAGCTCTAGACCTAGTCAGAGGTCAAGAGTGGTTTATTTTATCAGTGTATGTATTAAGGGAAATTCCCTTAATCAGTGTAAGCATCATGGGCTAGAGGTCCTTCAGAGATGACTTTTAGGCCATATAATTACTCGTCACATCATTTCTTTTTTCTGTGGGAGAAGATTCAGTGAGGATGAACCAGGGACCAACGCACTTAGAGTCACATACCAAGAAAGGGCTATGTGAGGAACGAAGAGTGAAGTGGCGTCAATGGAACCAATTTAAGCACAATTAGAGTCCAAACCCTGTGTGACAGCACTGAGCCATGAATGTTTCAGGAGGAGGCCAGACACTGTAACAAGCACTGGGAGTCTGGCAGTGAATGCAAAAGGTGAAGTCCTCACTATCGTCTAACTTATATTCTATTTGGGTAAAGGCTGATATAACAAACAAAATAGATTTAATAGTGATAATTACTATGAAGGCCATGTAGGATAAATGAAGCGAAGAAAGGAAATTGGAGGCCATTTTATATGTAGGGATCAGGGAAAACTACTCCGACATTTGAAATTTGAGTTAATACCTGAGGAATGAAAAGTGCCAGGACTGAGCTGAAACATACTCAGGGAAAGAGAAATCCAGGCACAATAAAGTGCAAAAGTCCTGAGGCATAAAAAGGCTTGAATAAGTCAAGAAATTTTAAAAAAAGACAGCGAACTTGAACTTTAGGAATAAAAGGTTAGCTGGTTGGAGATTAATTCAGAGAGACTGGCAGAGTCTTGTGGGCCAGAGTAAGGAAATTTCATTTGAAGTGCAATCATGAAATATAACATTGCTTATGTTTCAAAATTTACTATGTTTGCCAGCTATAAAAAACTGAAATTTGAAATTAAAAAAAAAAAAATACTATTTACAGTAGCCCCCCCCCCCCAATTAAATAGTTAGGAATAAATCTAAGAAAATATACACAAGATTCGTAGGAGGAAAAACCACCAATAAAAAAACATCTAAATCAGTGGAAATGTACCGTGTGTTCGCAGGTTGGAAGACTCGATGTCATCAAGATGTCAGTTCTTTCCAGCATATCCACAGATTCAACCTGATCCCAATTCATGTTCTAGCAAGTGATTTTGTAGATACAAATAAACTGATTTTAAAATGTATATGCACATTCAAAGGACATAAAATATCCAATACCGAAGAAGCAAAACAAAATTGGGTTACTAAACTATCTACTTTGATACTTGATATAAAGCTACAATAATCACAATACCTTGTTTATGGCAAAAAACATGGGCACATAGATCAATGTGATGATCTAGAGACCAGACATAACCCCCTACAAATTTAGTTAACTTACTTTTAACAGAGACACAAGGCAATTCATTGGAGAAAGGACATTCTTTTCAGCCAAAGTACTGAAAAAACAAGTGGTATTCCATACAAAATATGAACCTAATTAAAGACACAAAAATTACCATACACAATTTTGCAGAGGATCCCTTACACAAAAATTCATTTAAAATGGATTGTGTGCCTAAATGTAAAATAAAAAGCTACAAAAATTCCCAGCCAGATGACCACGGTTTAAATCCTCAGCGATGCCATGTTGGTGGCATAAAGTCTTGCTGTGATGTGAAGACAAGAGGCCCTCACTTCTGTGGCCTTTCCCCCAAACCCCATAGTTCTAGTTTAACCATAAGAAAAAAGAACCCCCAATTCAAAGAAATTCTACAAGATGCCCCTCCACTACTCAAAACTCTCAAAGTCATCAAAAACAGGGAAATACGGAGCAACGGTCCCAGTCCAGAGAAAGTCTACGGAAACACATCAGCTGAAGGCAATGTGGGGTCCTGCTGGAATCCTGGACAGAGAAACAACATTCGGTAAAATCTAAGAAAGTCTAAGTAAAGTGTGAACCTTAGGTTATAATAATGTCAACAATGGTTAATTACTTCTGACAAATACAACACTGATATAAGATGTTAATAAGAAGGTAAAGTGAATGTGTGATATCTTCACAACTTTTCTGTAAATGTGAAGCTATTCTAAAATAAGACTTTTACTAAAAAGTTAATGTGGCATAACATTCCAAAATACTCATCAGAACGAAATCAAGAGACATCAACAGGAAAACAGATAAACAAACCCAGGGCTCGGCTTGCAGGGCAGGTTACGCTGCACTAGAAAGAGCCAGCTCTCACGCATGCCACAGCACGGGTGCATTTCAAAAACATGTCGTTGAGGAAAAAAGCCGGAACCGAAGAATACATACCACAGATTTCATTTATATAAGTTTGCATGTGAAAGAAATCAACATAGTGGTTGCCTAGAGGGATGCGGGTTGAAAGAGGGCCTGAGACAAGTTTCTGGAGTTTTGAAGATGTTCTATAACCCAGTTTTGGTAGTGGTTGTATGAAGTATGTACTTATCAGAACTCGCTCAACTGTATCTTTACGTGTGCCTTTCACAGCATGTAAATTTTACTTCGAAAACACCTACATTAACATTTTAAAAATACTTGGCTGCTTGGGGGAGAATGCATTTCAGGAAGAGCGATATGAAGGAGACCCCTTAGAAGGCTGCTTGGCAGACTGGAGGAAAACTGCGAAGTGACAGAGAAGAGAGGAATAGATGGGCTGGGGATGAATCTTGGAGCTGGAGGCAACCAGGGCTTGCTATTTTATTAGATATGGAGAATTAGACATTCTTTTGGAGAGAACTCTGAACTTAATCAGCAGACTTGGACATGAATTTCAGCTCTGCTACTTTTCAATTTTATGATCACACATGAATAGTTTCATCAGTTGGGGCCTTTAATCTCTCGTCTTTGAAGTGAGCTGGAGTTATCCTGCCTAGCTCACAGGTTCCAGAAAGAATTGAGTGACATGATATGTGTAGAAAGAGTTTATAAATTGTAGCATATTACACATACTAAAATTGTTATTAAATACATTATATAAGAAGGTGACAGTACAGAAGAGTTTATCATGGGTTCTTTAATCACCACCTCAAGCACGTAAAATATCGCAGCTTAAGAAACAGCTCTGCTTCTCTGGAGGGAGGCTACAATTATGACTCTTAAATTAAGAATCCCTGGCTACAGGTAAGAAAGCACGTTTTGAATACCTGGTAAGAGGTCAAGGTTGCAGTACTAAGAAAACAGTGCTATGTAGTGCCTATTACGAGTCTTCAAGAATTCTACGCACAGGCCTTCCTGCAACATGCTGACACCTCAGGCTCAGTATTGCTTGTGTCTGCTTGCAAATAAGCACAGAGAAGTATTATTATATCTTCAGAAGAACTTGTCTGGGATGATATCACTCTAACTCTGTTTGCTCAGAACTCTCATGATAAGTCCAAGGTGACAGCCAATCAAATGTTACTCCACCAAGGTTTCCTAGGCAACTGACACACAGCTGAAGAAATGAAAACAGTTGAGGAGAAAAGTACTGCAGCAATTTCAACATACTGATATTTTTCTTTCCTAAAAAGAATATAGATGAGGGGGAAGACCCAAAAACCCAGTATTTATAAAAAATTGTATATTTATGCTTACATGCTTAAACTTCAGTCACCTTCAAAGTGCTTCCCATTTGATGCAATACACCTATTGAGAAGTTGTCCCACTGCTTAAAACAGTTTTTGAACTTGTCAACTTTGATGCCTTTTAGGGCTTCTGCAATTTTTTGTTTCACCTCTTCCACATTGGCAAAACATTTCCCCTTGAAGACTTTTTTCACCCAGGAGAACAACAAAAAAAAGTTGCCTGGGGCAAGATTGAGTGAATAGGGAGGGTGGGGCATGGTGGTCACGTTCCCTTCCCTACTTTTTGGTCAAAACTGCTGAACACTCATCACGAGTGTGGGCAGGTGCCCTCATAAATCACCCATCATGAACTGGGCAAAGATGCGAGAAAAATCTTCAAAAACAAGTCACGGAAGCTGAACACAGCCTCTCACAATAATGCCAGCTGGTACGCTGATGCAGATGGTTTCCGAGAATATTCACCCAGTGGGGAAAGCCTGTACTACAAGGGCCCGCCCTCCAGAAGATAATTCCATTTTCCATGGGTGTATGTGTTTCACACACACACAGAAGCAGAGCAGTAAGTACCAGCATAGCAGTGAGATAGAACCAGAACACCTTTTTGTTCACAATCCTATTGTCTGCTGAAATATAGTTGCAGGTGATAATATTGAAAATAATAAAGTGATTTGTAAACTGTGTTTAACTTCCTAGAAAAGACTTTTGGATAGCATTCCTGCTCCATCTTCATTCTAAGCTGATATATTTTTGGAGTATTTTTGTATAAAAATTGAATCAGTAGGTTATTGAAAAAACATATATTTGGCTTCTTAATGTGTAGAATATAGAACATATCCAAGACAGAGCAGGTTCTTATTAAAAATGGCTGCATCAATAAAGAAACAGCACTGAACCCTCTGATTCTATAATTTCCCTGTTTCATCCTGAACTCAAGGCACACTCATGATTAGTGCGGGGATGATGAGCAAGCACCAGATTTAGAAGGCAAAGGACTAGCAGTCTTTGGCCATTTTCTCTTTTCTTATTCGCTTCAACCTTCTGCATATCTGGAATGCATTCAGTGTGTTCTAACTAAGGTCTAAGTAAGTGGAATAAATCCCTGCCTCTCACCTTTCTGTTCCAGTGTGAAGATTTAGCACTTTGAGAAGAGATGAACCCAAGTAATGAATTCATTTAAAAAAAAAAAAAACATACATTAAGTTATTGCAAAGTGCCAGTTGCTGGGAATGCTGACTGGTATCCTAACTGATTTTGAACAAGTACTTAATATCCAAAAATTCATTGTGTGCTAGACCCTGTTAAATACGATGGACTTTTTAGAGCTGCAAAGAACTGTATTGGTGTGTGGCCAGACTCAGGACCTCTAAATCCTTGAACGTGATTTCATCAGCAACCACCACCAGAGCTTAGAAACTGAGGGGTATACAGAAAACTAGCCAGATAAACGCATTTGTTTACTAGCTTGGCCTTGAACTCTAAGTCCTACCTACTTGATTTCTTCCCCTGGTATTCCACATATGAGCCTCCGGAATTTCTAAAAGTTGGTTTTAGTTACCTTCAGATCTAGACTAGAGGAAAGTTTAAGTGTCTGGAATATAAAATTTATTGGATGGGGAATCATACCTGCTTGTTTAGCCCTATATCCTGAGTGCCTACCTGGGACAGAAGCTGAGATCAGTAAATTACTACGTGAAAGAATGAACACTGGCTCTTCCGTGTCTTTTCCCCCCAGGACCCATCTGAGGATGGGGAGGGGCATCTGAGAGGAAGTCTTGATCTCCTGGAGGGATGAGATGAAATCACTAAGATTCGAGTCATTTATTCTAATTCCATCACTGGATGAATACAAATAACGGATTCCATGGAAGGGTAGTGTTTGCTGAAGGTCATACGTATACGTCAATTGTGGACAATTTCTGAGCTTGTTTCATCTCCCACCTGTACCACAGTAGGATTGCGAGGAATTAGCGGACTGCTGGCTGATGAAACTCAGTGCAGTCTCTTTCAGAGGAAAGGGACTCGACCCATTGGAAAGCAGAATCTGGACCATGAAGGGTAAACACCTGCATGGAAATGATACTATTAGAAAAATTCAGTGCTACGATTTTTAAGTCACCCTACATTTCCAAATGGTGTGCAGATCCCATTAGAAAAAAATTTGCTATGTGTACTTGGAAATAAAGATCTGGAGTGACCTACAATAAATTGCTGTCAGAGATCTTTGGGTGATAGAATTTTATGTCATCTCATAATTATTGAAATACAAAGTTGAAATAAAGAGCCAACACATTTATGATTAGCTTTAAGGTAAATATATGAATATATAATATTACATATGAAGACATCTGAGTTTGTTGTAAGTATGATATAGTGCTTGGCATGTGGTAGTTTCCAGTGTATTTTTCAATGTTTTATATATAATTTATGCATACACACAAATATACCTCCAGTAAAACCCTTCAGACTACTAAATAAATTATTACATTCTTTATACAGTTTAAAATGAACGGAATTAGGTTTTGTTTCTAAATGGGAAACATTAACTATAAAACTTTTAGTCCTGATTTGGCTGTACATTTTATAATGAAACAGGTTGTGCTATCAAGAACTGATCACATTACCTGCAGAGCTTGGATTTTATGAAAAACTCAAAGAATGTATAAAGCCTTACACATACATCTGAAGATATCCGAAGAGGAATTATTTGAAAAAGGGAACAAGGCTGCAGATGAAAAGAAAGGTCAGTCTGCTTCTCTTCGAGAGACATAGCTCACCAAAGCAAAAATCACTGAAGTAATCACAGCCTGGTTGTCGTTTTAAAACCGTTGAAATACTTCCAGATACCATTTTCTCCTGTTTGCGGATAGCCAAAGATAGAGGAAAAAAGACAGAAAGGAATACTGTCCAATACAGCTATTCTTAGCTGGTTCTCTCAGGTGGTTAATCACCGGGATTAATTAGCAAGCAGCTACTGTGAGAACTTGATCTTTTCCCTTGATTCTTAGTCTTACATCATCAGGTATTTTCTAAAGTCAGGCTGAGCTCGTCCATGGATTAAGTATGGATGCGTGCCCTGAGGGAAGAATCCTCACAGGTACCTATCCCGACAGCAGGAGTCGTGCGCAGAGTGCAGAGTGAGGCAGTGACTTGAAAAACACATTCGCTCCCACCCACACCTTCTCCCACTGACAAATGCTGTGCCTCTCCCGGCCAGAATTCTACTCCAGCAAATAGATTTAGCAAAATAAAAAGGAAAGGAAAAAAAAAAAGGCAGGGGAGAAAGAGAAAAGAAAAGCCTGTCGGAGGTGTAACACCTGCATAAAATTGAGTATCTAATTGTGCCCACACTCCCAAAATAGGACTTTCACAGCAACTGAGAGCTGCTGTCTCAGAACAAGTGCATGTGTCTAAATGAGACTCGGTTATATGCATGTGGTGGGGGGGGCAGTGGGCAAGGACACATGAAGATGCTTGCTGAAAGTGACTGTAACAACCCTTCTTTGATAATTCTAAATCCTCAGCTAGTTAAGAAAACTACCTACTTCCTGCCACCCCAGTCTGCGGCACCATATTCCAGAAGCTTGTCTACAATTTCATATGTAACAACCCACTGAGTTTGCACTAAACATCACCATTCATTTTTTTAATGAACATTTTGAGCCTGTGCTGGAGCTGTGGGGAGGAAGCAGGAGTGGACGGGAGTTGAGAGTAGCTGCTATCAAGTAAGTCTGACCCATTTCTTCTCTCTTGGACCTTATGGTTCCATAAACTCATTATTTTTATATAGTATTAGCAATTTATATATTTGTGAGTTTATACAGAATACGTTTACATTGTATATATAAAATATAGAAACTGCCCTAGCTGGTGTGACTTAGTGGATTGCAAACCAAAGGGTTGCAGGTTCAATTCCCAGTCAGGGCACATGACTGGGTTGCAGGCCAGGTCCCCAGTAGGGGGCATGCCAGAGGCAACCACACATTGATGTTTCTCTTCCTCTCTTTCTCCCTCCCTTCCCTTGCTCTAAAAATAAATAAGTAAAGTCTTTTAAACAATATATAGAACCTGAATACTTATTCTTACATAATGGGGGGAAAGCCTGAATAATTAGCGTTGGGTTTCAGAAAAATGGACAACTGTAGAGCTAAATAAGATGTAAGGCATAAACCATCTGACCCAGGATGAAGTGCCAGTGAGTGTGCTTTGTACTGAGGAACTGTGCTGGGCATTCCATGGGCACCTTTGTTTTCCTGTTTTGTTCTCCCTCTGACCTGCTTATCTGTCATTGTCATCTGCAACAGAAGCCAGGATATTTGGGGGATCACAGTTAACCTGAATCATAGTCTCCATGAAGAATGGAAGAACAGTCGGAAGGCTTCGTGAGAAACAACTGTGAAGGCGTTTAAGAAGCAAGATTTCTTTGCAAGTTATATCCCTTCTTTGAAGCTCTGGGATGATAGCTCTGGGGTCTCTCTCAATAAGAAGAATTTCAGTGTGTGGCACACAGGTGCTTTCCAGAAGCTCCAAATGCACTATAACACTGTATTACATTGTCACACGGTTACAATGCTTTGCTTTGTGATTATTTGTAAGGAAGATAAACAAGTGTTTAAGAGGGAGAGAAGTTATTATCTCTTATTACAGAATAACCTAGACATTCAAGTTTCTGTTAGATTCTCCAGCTTTCTGCTTCATCAGAGTATTATAAATGTTCATTATGGAAGTCTCAAAATTATTTGTGTGTAAAGACAAGTTAACTGAGATAATAATAAGTACATCATAATAAAACGTTACTGACTGCCTAATATGTGTGCCTGGCATTGTGATAGGCATTTCTTATTCATGTAACTTCATTACAACTTGTTTGTGACAATGATTAGAGTTATCCTCCAAATATTTCTAGTTGTCTTCCAAGGTCCATGAAAAGAATACACTTTCCTGCCCCCTTGAAATTGAGTAAGGCCATATGACTTTTTTTTATAGCTTGTAACACATTTGTAGTTAAAGCCAAGTCAGTACACAATTATCTGTTCTCTGGTGATCAACAAAATTTTATGTGGTAACTACTCTATCAACAAAGCTTCCAGAATAAGAAAAAAATAAGCAGAGTCCCCCAGCTGACCCACAAAGGACGGGTAGCATGTGTAAGTAAGAGAAAAACAAACAGACCTTTGTTGCATATGCCAAAACATTTTGGAATAGTTTATTATCACAACATAACCTGTCCTAGCTTGTTCTAATTAATAGATTATCAATCAGATATTATTTGCATTTTAGCAATATGTTGAAGGCTCAACGAAATGTTCTTGTTTGCTCAAGGTCAAAGAGTCAGTAAAAGAACTGACTTGCACAATTCCTTCTGACATTTGAGCCCAAACCTTGATCACTAACCTTATTTTATGGACTTGGATTAGAGCTTACAATACATTTACTTTTTATAAACTTACTGAGACTTAGTAGTCCTTGAAAAGACTTGCTTATGATACCATTTCTTTGGGATATCTTTCTAAAGCTAAATCAATAATATAAAAATACCATCTATTGCACTTTATGATCTACAAAGCATTTTCACAAAGAGTAAGTCATTATGGTATCACAGTAAACCTGTGAGTTAGGCAGGATAGGCATTATCCTATTATTACTGGTGAAGAAAATCAAGGTACAGAAAAGTTCATAGTTAGTTGACACGCTCAAGGGCAAAGAGCTAGGCAATGACAATGACAAATTTAAGGATGAGAATCCCAGAGTCAAGAATTGTTCTCCAAAGACACCAGCAGGAGAGAGGTCTGTAAAGGTAGTGATTATTACAGCGCAGTGGAGATAAGCCTGTTGTTACACTCAGCCCTGCAAACAATTTGCAATTTTGTTTTGCAATCCTTCTGAAAAGCCTTTTCTCCCAGTTAAAATAGTTGCCGCCTCCTTTGAACCCCTTGGCACCACACTCCTATGGAACTTTCTCCGTGAGCCTTGTGGTAACAGTGAAAGCCTTCAGATGTTGATGTGCCAGCCAAACCTAATTAACTCAACCTTCACCCAAAGCTTGAGAAATACCTACTATTCTCTTCCTTTTAAGGGGGAGGAAAACCTATGACAGAGAAGTGGAGTGACTGTCCCAAGATCAGAGGACACAGGTGGGGGAAATAGTGAGAACGGTGGGCAGCGTTTGTGGAGCAACACCCAAAGGTCTAACATACATGTAATTGGATCCTTGGAGGGATATGGGGGAGAGAATGGGACAGCAAGTATACTTCCCAAAGTTGGTGAATGGCAGAAATTAAGTGCTTGTAAAATCTCAGCAAACTCAGGAAGGAAAAATACAAAGAAAACTACATTTGACACCCCATTGTCAAATTACTGAAAAACAAAGATGAAGAGAAAAATCTTTATAGTACAGAGTAAAATGGCACATTATATAAAAGAAAACAATGGTACAAATTATCGCTGACATCTTACCAGAAGCAATGGTATTACGACAGAAGACTATTGTATTTATAGTGCTGAGAGAAGAAAAATCTTGTCACCCAGAAATTTATAACCAAGAAAATGATCACTCAAAATGAAGGTGAAATAACAGCACTTTGAGATAAAAACTATGTTTGTTACCTGTAGACCTGCATGAGAAGAAATGCTAAAGGAAGTTCTGGCTCAAGGAAAATAATCATAGATAAGAGTTAGATGTTCAGGAAGAAGTGAAGATTACTCTGAATTGTAAATATGTGAGTAAGTTTAAAACACTATATTTTATAGTTCCCTTGATTGCTCAAAAGTCAGCTAACTATTTAAATTGAAAATACAATATTGTATCATGGGGCATATAGCATGTAGATATAATATATAGGACAACTATCTCATATAATGTGGGATAAATAAAGTTATAAAACTAATGGATCTGTTGTTTTACATAAAATAGTACAATATTAATTCTAGTTAGATTGTAAATGTTAAAGATTTATGGTGTAATCTCTAAAGGAAATATTAGAAAATAATAATGAAAAGAGAAATGGCTAAAAATCAAGAAAGAAATTGAGATAGAATTTTAGAAATATTCAAACTAAAAGAAGGGAAAAAAGAAGAGACAGAAAATAATAAAGGGTGAGACAAGCAGAAAACAGTTGGCCTAAACCCAACCATATCAATAATTACATTAAATGTAGGTGGACAAAACATGCCCAGTAAAGACAGAGCTCATCAGGCTGAACAAAGCAAGACAGTACTTTATCTTTTCTACAAGAACTGCATATTATATGTGAAAATGCAGACCAACTGAAAGTAAAAAGAATAAAAACAATATACCCTGTAAACACTAAAGAGAGCTAGACTAGCTATTTTAATATCAAATAAAGTAGATTTTATGATAGCATTACTGTCAATGAAGTAAGACTTTTCAGTGATAAATGGGTTAATTCACTGGCAAGACATAACAATCTTAATATATATGCACATAATAACAGCATGAAAATATATAAAGCAACACTGGACAGAATTAAAGGGGGAAACAGATAATTACATATGGAGATTTGGCACTCCCTTTGGTAATTAAAAAACCAATGAGCCAAGCAAATTAGTGAAGGCGAGGAGATCTGAACACCAGCATGAAACACCCTGACTTAACTACATGTATAGAACACTATGCCCAAGAGCTTCAGAATATGCATTGCTTTCAAGTGCACATGGGAGAGGCACTGAAATTCTAATGACTACATTATCTAACAAACATGAGGTAAAATTCGAAATCAATAACAACAAAATATCTAGGAAACTCCCAAATATTTGAAAATTCAGCAATGTAAAACATTCAGAAAATAAAAAAGCAAGCCACAGATTGGAAAAAAGGTAATGACAAAATATTTATATCTAGAATACAAAAAGAACCCCTAAAACTCAGTAATAAATATAACTGAATTAAAACTAAGCAAAGTGTGTGAACATATGAATTTCTAATAAGCACACAAAAATGCATTCAAAATTATTAGTTATCAGAGAAATGTAAACTAAACTACTGAGATGCTACTACTCACCCACCAAAATGGCTAAACAAAATTTTTTAAAAAAGGTGAAAAACTTCAAACGTTGATGAGAATGTGGATTATCCAGAACTCTCGTACATTATTAGTCTGGGTGGAAAATATTACCGCCACCTTGGAAAAATGTATGATAGTTTCATATAAAACTAAACACCTTTTATATTCATCATTCACTCCTAGATATCTACATAAGAGAAATTATTACATATTTCACAAAATGACTTGTACAAAAATATCCATGGCATTTTTACTCACAACAGCCCCACAGTGAAAGCAATCTAGGTATCCACTAACAGGAGAATGATTTACACACACACATTTGTGCAAAAGTGGCACTGTTATACCATTCAGCATTAAAGAGAAAGGAACTGATACATGCTGAAATGTGAATGAACCTCAAAAACAATATGCTGAGTAAAAGATTTGTCCAAAAGAGTACATACTGTTATGATTTCATTTATCTGAAATTCTAAAGCAGGCAAAATTAATCATGGTGAAAAATAATCAGAACAAGGATTGGCTCTGAGATGGACAGGGATGTCCTCAACTAGTGACAAGCATGAGAAACGTTTGTGAGGTGATGGAAATGCTGTATATTCATTTGCTAAAACTTATTGAAGGGTCCATTTAAGACATGTGAATTTCTGGAAGGTGCTTTCGTCATTACAACAGAAGGGAAAGAAGGAATCAGGCTGATTACCTTTTATCTATAATGTTGATGGGTTGAGTTTCATTCATCTTTGATTCTTCATTATTCCTAGGAGAGTACTCTTAGCTATAATATGTTTATGTTAATTACCTGTTAATTAAATTATCATTTCTGTATTCCCTCTTCCTGTTTTATTCTGTCAAACATTTTTTATAAACCATGGTAACAATGAAGTTATTGACGCCCTTGCCAAATATTTTAATAGGCACATGTTAGTTTTAATTCTCACATTTATGTGGTTCATGTGGCATAGTCACAAGTGCATAGTTCAAAGAAGGTGAGGCCTGTTTCTTTCTTTTTTTTAATCCTCACCCAAGGACAACTTTTTTTCATTGCTTTTAGAGAAAGAAGAGGAGGGAGAGAGACAGACAGAGAGTCGGAGAGAGAGAGAGAGACATTGACGCAACAGAGAAACATTGATTGGTTGCCTTCTCATACACACCCCAACCAGGGATAGAACCCACAATCTGTATATGTGCCCTGATCTGGAATCGAACCTGTGACCTTTTGGCTTTTGGGACAAAGCTCCAACCAACTGAGCCACACTGGCCAGGGTGAGGCCTATTTCTGACACTCTCTACCTGCTTAGATTGAGAACTGGGATGCTGGAAGATGTGGCCTGACTAAGTGTCTAAGAATTTCACTGGTGTGATTTCCACCTATAAAGGAAAATCATTTCAGTCTGGTCTTCTGCAAATCTCCACTTTTAGTCGTTATATATAGCCAAGTAGTTTTGTGAAGGAATTTGAATCCATTTATTTCTTGAAGCAATCTATTAGAAACCCTAATCATTCTAACAGAAGCTTACAGAAGGAAGGAAAAATCAGCTGCCCAACTCCTGACTTCAAATTCCCCTGATTGACCTTATCTTCCCTGGGAAGTTGTCCAGGAGAGGTAAGTCATTTCAGGTCCTCATCGAGAAAGCCCTTTTGGGGTTGGATTGCAATATTATTTGCTTTAATCAAACTCTCACTTAAAAAAATGAAGCAAAATGTGTAAAAGATCAAGAAGTTGTAAACCTTCATCCCAGATACTAAATTTTTCTTACATTCTAAATAAAAAATAACTTTGGATGTAGAATTCAGTTTGTTGCCATATTCATCTATTAAACGTAAAACCCTTTCTGTGTGTATATGACCTTTCTGGCTGGTACCACCTACACGTTATGCATTTAGCTTTGTTGCTACTTCTGTTTTCAGGAATAATTTCAAAGAGTCACTCAAGTTCCAATTTAACTTAGAAATAGGGAAATAAAACATTTTTCATCTTTTAGACTTAGCTCTTTGAAATTGCAAATTAGAATCAAATCAGGTCTAGAAAATTTCCGCAGGTGAAGTGATTTCAAGCAGTGTTAGCTGAGCCAGTACAGTCTAATTTTAAGGTTTCGGCAACTGTGTGTATGAGCTGTGTTGTAATCAGGATGACTCAGCTGCAACCTTTGTAATACTTCACTTGTCACTGGATTCACTTAGCTTTCTTCTTTATTTCCAGAAATGTGTAGAAACTATGTTAACAGACCAACATTCTTAAACTAGTTTTAGTAAAGCTTATTCTTTAACATTATTGCATTAAGCATAATGGTCCATCAGTATTTGTCTAGTGACCGGAAAGTGGGAGAAGAAAAGGGGTTATGCCCAATAAAAGGAGTGAGTTTTGTTGCTGATCTGTCCTCAGTCTTGCTAACAAGCCACTTTGCCAAGGAGAAATGCCACATCAATGTGTCTGTGCGAGTGGCCTCTGTGTTTGAGACTCCTGGGTCTCTCTGGCATCTGGTACTGTACGTGCTGTCACCACACTTGGCTGCTAGGTGTTTAAAATGGTGGCTGTAAAGGGCTCCCCAAGGCTCTGAAGGGACTGGGGGGCTATTAAACCCTGAGTAATGTTGCATTATGGTTGTTAGCAACTGAAAACACTGGAGGAAGGAATGCATGGGGCTTTGCCACCTGCTGAAAGCAATTCTGTTTTACTGGTCTCTTCCCCTTACTCCTTTCCTAGCACTCAACTTTGATTTCTTTCTTTCTTTTCTTTTTTTAGCTTGGAAAAATTAGCTGCGGTGTAAGAATTAAGAGTTTACATCTTCTGTTTCTTTCTTTCTTTTTTTTTTTTTTTTGACTTGCATGATACTGAGATAGTCTGAATAAATGTTATTTGGAATGTTGAGGGGTTGCTTTTAAAAGGGATAAAATATTCAACTTCAACTTAAGTAAAATAAATTTTCCTTTAAAATTAACAAAGTCCATGATTTTTGTGATAAATTCAGAAATTACTGATTCCGGTAACTTTAGTGGGGTTTATAGAGATGATTATTTCTATTTCTCAACTCCGCTTTCTTCTCTCTTGGGATTGGAAACATAAAGCTATTGAGAACCATCAACCTCTCCTTCTGCTAATAGCTCCTTAAACAGTCCTTGTATTCACTCTGATTGGATCAACTTGGGTCCTGTACCCATTTATGAGTCAACCACTGCAAATTCTTCAGGTTGGCTTGGGCATAGGTTATATTCATGTCTAGAGTTCTGATAGAGCATTGATGAAAGTTGGGGACTTTAAATCAGGGGTTGTGATTAGAAGAGCGGTAAATGAGTCTGCTTTATTAAATACAAAATAATTCTACCTAATCAATTCATCAAAACAAGTTTAATATGAACAATTGTTCTGTGGGAAGTACTATGCTAGGGACTGAGTATTAAGACTTAAATAAGTCATGCTTCTACTTTTAACAGGCTTATAGTCTACTGGGGAGGCGAATGTATAAGATAGTTCATATTATAGTGTTATTTGTGTACAATAAAATCACAAGTGAAGTGCTGTATGAAACAGAGGAGGTTAATAATTAATATTATTTTTTTGTCTGGGGCATGACAGGTCTAAGGGTAGGGGAAGATGTGTTTGGAAAGGCACCCCTGAGAAAGCTGTTTGAATACACCTAGAAAGATACATGAAAATGAAAAAAACAAACAGAGAAATGGAGAGTTATTTAAGTAAGGGAACAAAATATTTTCTACCAATTACAGACGGGAGATATGGCTTTTGTGAGGCAAGCATGCCACTCAGTAAACTAAAATGATTGGACGTTCAACCTATTTTCTAGTTGTTTATGTCTGTACAATCCTTAGCTTAGGGTTGTTTTATTTTCTTCCTCTTTTTTTTAATAGGAAAGTAGTCCAGAGTGGAGTCTGACAGACCTAATGATAGGGAATTAACTCATTTAATCCATATAACATCTCATGAACATATAAACAATAATTAAATTTTATTCTGGTATGATTTTGTGACTTCATGCTATTTTTGCATCTTTGTATAAGACTATTTTTTTTTGTAAAGACTCAAATTCACTAGATTTTTGAAATTTTAAAAGCACATGCCTATTAATGTTTTTGTAATGTAGTGGTTTAAAACAAATGAACTTACGTTTAAATCTTGGATCCCCAATACCAGCTGATTCTGGGAAGTTCACATCTCTGGGCCTCTATGATACCTGCAAGGTGATGGCGGTCTCAGCAGGGTACCCTCTTAGAATTTTTACAATGATTAAAGGAGACGATCTATGAAAATACTTAGTAAAATCTTTGATGCAAAAGAAGTTTTCAATAACCATAATTGTTAGGATGATTGTTAGGATCATAAAAGAGATATGATGTTTCAAAAAACAAATTCCTATTGAGAAGGGTTAGCACAGACCCATTTTGTCCAGAAAGCTGTTATCCAGAATCCAATTTAAAGATGGTTCGATCATGAGACTTCATGTTTTTAAAAGACATTTTTTGTTCTTTTTATTTATAGACTTATTTATTTATTTTTAGACAGATAGAGAGGGAGAGAAACATCAGTGTGAGAGAGAAATACCAATCAGTTGTCTCTCATAAATGCCCCGACTGGGGACCAAACACACATGTGCCCTGATCGGGAATTGAACTGGCAACCCTCCACTTTGCAGACCCACTGAATCACATCTGTCAGGGCAGGACTTCATTTTTTAAAAAAATATTTTTATTCATAGAGCATTAGTCTCTGGATTGGATGAAATGGGGTCCCAGTTAGTTTGAGATAGGGCAGAAAGCTCAAGCTTATTCTTAGGGCTTCATTTTCCCTGTCTGTAAAATGACTTTAATGACCTCTGCTGCCTTCCAACTAAATAACTGTATCATTTGGATACAATTCTATCATTGTATCTTAGTAAGAGCTTTCTAAAAGCCCTTAGAAAGCTCTTCCTTTTCTTCAGGCTATGATTACATCAAAATGTTTTGTTAGGACCCGTGGACAAAGCCATGGGGGTGGGGTTGAGGGTGGGGCAGGGGAGAGTGGTAGGGAGGAAATGGAGACAACTGTACTTGAACAACAATAAAAAAATGTTTCATTATATACAGTATACTCAGGCATTAAATCAGACTATGAAAATGGTGATTCAGCAAATGTGTTAAAGTTCCATTTTATAATGATGCATTTTATGGAAGTACGGGCATTAAACTTCAACTACAGCAAAACATGCCCATTTAGGTGTAAATATATGTATATGTGACATTTATAATCCTATAAATAAGCCTGTGGGTGTAAAAGGAAAGCAAAATATGTTTAAATATTTATTTTCTAAGCCTGGGTCTAAAAAATTTCACTTTCAAGTTCTGTGAGCCTACCAGAACAATGCTTGCCTCAACTAAAAACTTTGAAATGTGTCTGGGGAGACAGCAGACCCCTGAAGACGCAGCAGGTCATGTCAGTGTGGTTGTCCTTTCAGGCCTCTTGAACCCAAAGTGAGGTCCATGTCCAGGTATGATTCTGATGGCGTTTCCTACAACACAAGATCAATGCAAGTGCTTTTGATAAGCTTCAGAAAAGAGGAGCCAAGCACAGCAAACAGAGCAAAGAGCTGGGGGTTCAGAAAGGTCTTCTAGCTTAAATCCATTTAAAGGTTGCTTAAGGGCAAATTCAGTCCTCTGTAGGATTGTGGACACTCGAACCGAAACAACTCAACTGTCCCAGCAGATGTGTGCCTTTGGCTTTGAGGCTGGTATCTATCAATGGTTATCCACCAGCGGGCAAAAGATTTGGACACCTCAAATGTACACTCTGATTAAAAAATGAATACAATAAACGAAAACAAAACACAAGCTAAAGAAAAGCTGATTTTCCCAGAAGTTTATCTGAACGTAGTATTTTTCAGAGGGAAGAATGCAGAAGCTTAATCCCCAGAACTAACTGTCTGCCTTATGGAACGGCGGGTAGGCCTGTTTCTGCCATACTTGACGAAGGTCTGTGAAGACGGCCGTGTGGGGGGTACTGGGAGAACTCTAACTACCAGAGGCAGCCAGAGGGATAGGAATAGAATGTAACCAGTACAGCATTTAGAAAAGAGCACTGAACAATGTACCCCCAGGATGAAGCCCTGAGTCCTCCTCTAATTTAAGTCAAAACCCCTGACCAAATCATTTAACCTCTCTGAGCTATCTTGGTAAAATGGAATCCATCACCTTTGTCCAGCTTACTCCAAAATATGTTAACACTGAAATGATATAAGGTGTTGAAGTAATTTGTAAATTTCACTGGTTAATTAAAAACTTAAATCTTCCATATCAATACACAAAATACCACAATTAATACCTGGATTGAAGGCAAGTTCTCTTTCTTCAAATTCTTCAAATTCTTATGTTTACAGTGTAGTTTAGACGTAAGTCATGTACACAAATCAAGTACAGAACAAGAACAATGAATGCTGGCATCTTTTAAAATGTATATACACAGCAGCTAACAGTACTGAGTATGTTTCTTAGATTCTTTCCTCCTGTTCCAACTGTTTCCTCTCTTGACTTTGTTTGGCTGCACTTCCAAGGCTTCTTATCTAAGCGTTCCCCAAAGCTTTCCTCCAACCCTCTTTGCTATGTCCTTTCTCAGTGGATAGAGCCAACTACTTTGCCATCCACGCAGGGTGGACCCTCCAGTGTCTTCACTGACACCAGCTACTCACAGCCAGCAACTCTTCCGATTGCCCACTGCTCATGCCTTATTGCTTTTCTCCCCATACCGTGCTAGTTACTAATCATTACCTTTGCCTTGGATGACTCTTGCCCCACATTTTCAACTTACTTTTCAAAAATTTTACCTGTCTCCACCAACCTGTCACACATAATCAGTAAACCCAAACTCATTGTCTGATCTGCACAAATTGGCTTTCTTCCCTTCATGGCTTATTTTGGCACATGGCATCATGATTTTTCACACTCAGGCTTGACACTAAAGTTTATTCTTCTTTTTTGATTGTCCCCCTTCCTCCACTACCCAATAATTGCTGTATCTTGTCATTGCCACTTGGTAATGCCTCTTGTACCACTGGTTTGTTCAGTTCTTACTTCCAGTACCTAAGTCGAGGGTGGTTTTCCTGAATCACTGCACTCTGCTTCCAGTTCATCTTCCCTCCATTTCCCCATCATAAACAGTGTTTCCAAATAACCTGATAGAGTCATTTTTGATTTAAAAAGAACCCTTTGAGACTACTGAATAAAATCACCGATCAAAGGACTTCATGTTCTGGGCCTAGCACGTCGTCTCTTTCAGGTTCCCAACCATGTGCTCTGTGCTCTGATCCAACACACAGAGATGATGCTCAGTTATGGAGAATCAGAGGAGACATCAAAAAGTAGTATTTGATAAGTGTCAAGATTCCTGAAATACGCTTATGAAAAGCCCTGCATTTATTCCTCATAAAGCTAATTTTAACACCAGATTCAGAGCCCAATCCGCCCACCTGTGATACCTCCCCTGATTTTCACACAGTGGAATGTGATTATTCCCTATCTGAAAACTTCATAGCGCTTTATATTGTTTAAAATAGGCTTACCACTTTTTGCCTGTCATTATAGTAATTTTTTGTGCTTCTCATTCTCCTCATTTGATTTCAAGCTCCTTGAGAGCAAGACTATATTTTGTTCTCTGTAGCATATTCATTCAATATTCATTGAATTGGAATATTCTAATAGGAAAAGTAATGCTTGTTTTGATTACTTCTAGGGTTGCAATTGAAATAAAAACAAACTATTATAAAGTGATGTATATTATAAATATATACTAAAAACGATCATCAATTTAGTGACCTGAATGAATTGTTCTGCTTATAAATTTAGAAAAAAAATTGCTACTAATTGTGCTTTCTTGCCTAATGTATTTTAATAAAATACTTTTTTTTCCATTGAAAAGTAAAACAAATGCTTCCAGGAAAATTAGAGTTGGCTAACCTACTTCTTTTTTCTTATTTTGTCTCTAGCTAGAAGAGATTTACGAAAGGCTATCTGTTATAAACTTCTCTCTGAAAACAACACGGCAATTTTCCAAGGTGATGGTGTTTCTGCAGCTATTTCAATTCAGTTAACATTTCACATGCAATAATGGATTCTACAGTATTAATCTTTTTAAAAGACAGTTACTTTAAATGACATGGAAGTTAAATGGCATTAAGAGTGATGGTACCCCATCAGGATACAGAGTGAAGTCAGAAGTCTTTGGAATATATCTCTATCCATTGAGGTCACTATAATTAAGATAAACTATCTTCTTTTTCCACAAGCTGGCCCTTGGTGGCATTATCTGAACCATAATTTTATACTCGATGGGCCTTAGGTATAAATTATTATGAATGTACATACAATTTTAATGTCCATTCTTTCTTCCAATAAAATTTTATTAAGTGGCCACAATGCTCTGAGGATTGTGTGAGCTCATTCTCTAGAGAATTGTTCTAAATGTATTCTACCTGATACTTATTATAATAGATGGACTTTGAAAAAAATTATAAAGAGATTCTTTGGTACAACAATGTTGGGAGATGTCTCTATCTGCCTTTTAGATATGTACATATCTATTAGCATATTAAAGCTTCAAATAAGTCAAACAGTTAAGAAACATGCTGACTTTGTTTAATCCAACTTTTTCCACACTTTTTGACTGAGAAAAATTTTTACATCCTCTCTCATCCAGTTTTACCAGTTAGTTACCAAAAAATAATCCTCTGGAAAATAAACCTCTCACATTTAGCGATGTCTCAGCACAGCTTACAAAATCTTCATGATACATGAAGGTAAGTCAATCCAATATACCATATTTTCTACCTGCCCAGTTGAAAATGTGTCCTTAGTAAAAGGTTATTTGAAAATTCCAATTGATGGGTAAACTAATTTAATCACTTCTGGGGAAATGCACAATTCAAATGACTTTAAATGTGTATTTGAGAGATTGCAGTAGTCTGATAAGTCACTGGATTTGAGCAAGTCATAAAAGAGACACCATGGCTCAGGTGATTGAGTTAAGTGGTACTTCATCAGAGCCAAAAGAAATATTATCTCACAGATAATCTCACAGTGAAAGGGTATGTTTAATCTATGAAAATAATAACATAGATACATTTTAATCACTTTCTGATATTCAAGTGAAGGGCCTAGTAGAGATGCAATACATAGTAGTCATTAAAATCAAAGCCAGACTGCCTAGCTTTAAACTCTAGTCCTGCCTCCTAGTAGTTACGTGCTTGTGGAAGTTACCTACATTCCCTGTTACAATCTTCACATCTGAAAAAGTTAGAATGATAATAGTAAGTAATTCACAAGACTTTTCTGATAATAAAATTTTAAAATGCTGCAAAACAGAGCACCCAACTTTTATAAGAAACTCAAATAATCTTAGCTATATTTAATGCTAATACTTGAAAGATCTGATTCCTCCAAACTTGTTCTTCTTTCTAATGATTGCTGTGGCTATTTTGGGGTCTTCTGTGGTTTCATATATATTTTTGGAATATTTGTTCTAGTTCTGTGAAATATGGTATTGGTAACTTGTTAGGAATTGCACTGAATGTGTAGATTGTTTTGGGTAGCATAGATATTTTAATGATGTTAATTCTTCCTATCCATGAACATGGTATACATGCTTCCATTTATTTGTATCTTCTTCAATTTCTTTCTTCAATGCCTTACAATTTTCCAAGCACAGGTCTTTTACATTCTTGGTTAAATTTATTTGTAGGTATTTTAATGGTTTTCATGCAACTGTAAGTGGGATTGTTTTCTTCATTTCCCTTTCTGATACTTCATTGTTGGTACATAAAAATACAACTGATTTCTGGATATTTATTTTGTATCCTGCTGATTTACTGAATTTATCAGTTCTACCAGGTTTTCAGTGGAGTCTTTAGGGTTCTCTATATGCAGTATCATGTCATTGGCAAATAATGACAGTTTTACTTTCTCTTTTCTAATTTGGCTGCCTATTATTTTTTCTTCTTGTCTGATTGCTGTGGCTAGGAGTTCCAATACTATTTTGAATAACAGTGGTGAGTGAACATCCCTATATTTTTCCTGGTATTAAGGGAAATGTTTTTAGATTTTGCCCATTGAATAGGATGTTGGCTGTTGGTTGTGGGTTATAAGACAATCTTTATTATACTGAGGTATTTTCTCTCTATTCCCAAATTGCTGAATATTTTTATCACAAATGGGTCATGAGTTTTATCAAATGCTTTTTCTGCATCTATTTACATGATCACATGATTTTAATCTTTCATTTTGTTTATGTGGTGTATCACATTTATTGATTTGCAAATATTGTACCAATCTTGCATCCCTGAAATAAAGGTAACTTGATAATAGCGTATGATCTTTTTAATGTATTGCAAGATCTGGTTTGCTAATATTTTGTTGAGGATTTTAACATCTATATTCATCAGGGATACTGGCCTACAATTTTCTTTCTTTGTAGTATCTTTATCTGGTTTTGGAATTAGGACAATGATTGCCTTCTAAAATGAGCTTGGGAGTCTTCCCTCCCCTTGAATTTTTCTGGAATAGTCTGAGAAGGGTAGGTGTTAGTTCTTCTTTAAATGTTTGGTAAAATTCACCTGTGAAGCCAACTGGTCAAGGACTTTTATTCGTTGGGATTTTTTTTTTTTTTTTAATGATTGCTTCAAATCGTTAGTTGTAACCTGTCTATTCAGATTTTCTCATTCTTCCTGATTCAGTTTTGGAAGATTGTGTATTTTTAGGAATTTATCCATTTAATTCAGAGTTTCCAATTTCTTGGTATATAGTTGTTTGTAATATTTTTCTTATAATCCTTTGTATTGCTTTGGTGTCAGTTGTTACTTCTTTCTTTTCTGATTTTATTTATTTGGGTCCTTTCTTTTTCTCTTGGTGAGTCTGGTTAAAGGTTTGTGAATCTAGTTTATCTTTTCAAAGAATGAGTTCTTGGTTTATTTCACTGATCTTTTGTATTGCCTTTTTATTCTCTATGCTATTTATTTCTGCTCTGATCTTTATTATTTCTTCTCTTCTACTCACTTTGGGCTTTGTTTGTTGTTATTTTTCCTGTTGTTATTTTTCCAGTTCCTTAAGTGTAAAATTAGATTGCTTATTTGAAATTTTTCTTTCTTGAGGTAGGTCTGTAATACTATGAATTTCCCTCTTAGTACTGTTTTCCCTTTGTCCCACAGATTTTGAGTTGTTGTGTTCTCATTTCATTTGTTTCAAGGTATCTTTTGACTTCTTCCCTGATCTCACCGTTAACCCATTCATTGTTTCATAACATGTTATTTAGCCTCCATGGCTGTGTATTTTTTTCAGGTTTTGTGTGTGTGTGTGTGTGTGTGTGTGTGTGTGTGTGTGTGTGATTAATTTCTAGTTTCATACCTGTATGGCCAGAGAAGATGTTTGATTTGATTTCAATCTGTAAAATTTATTGAGACTTGTTTTGTGTCCTAACATGTGATCTATCCTAGAAAATGCCTCATGCACCCTTGAAAAGAATGTATATTCTACTGCTTTGGGGTGAAATACTCGAGAAATATCAATTAAGTCCACTTGACCTTGTGTGTCATTTAGGACCCCTGTTTCCTTGTTAATGTTTTGTCTGGAAGATCTATCCATTGATGTCTGTATTATCATGACTGTATTACTGCCAATCTCTCCCTTTATGTCTACCAAAATTTGCTTTACATACTTAGGTGCCCCTATGTTGGGTTCATAAACGTTTATAAGGGTTACATCCTCTTGTTGGATTGCTCCCTTTATCATTATGTAGTGTACTTCTTTATGTCTTATTATAGCCTTAGTTTTAGAGTCTATTTTGTCCAATAAAAGTATTGCTACCCCAGCTTTTTTTTCCTTTCCATTTTCATTAAATATCTCTATCCACCCTTCACTTTTAGTCTCTGTGTATCTTTTGTTCTGAGGAGGGTCTCTTGTAGAGAGCATATATATGGATCTGATTTTCTTATCCATTCAGCTACCCTAGGTCTTTTGATTAGAGTATTTAAGCCATTTACATTTAAAGTGATTACTGATAGGTACATATTTGTTGCCATTTTATGGCATAGTTAAAAAACATTCTTTTAACTATGTTCACCTGCTGTTATTTTTTTCTTCTTAAAAAAGACCCTTTAACACTTCTTGTCATACTGGTTTGGTGGTAATAAACTCCTTTAGCTTTCTCTTGTCTGAGGAGGTCTTTACTTCTCCTTCAATTTTAAATGATAGCCTTGCTGGGCAAAGTGGTCTTGGTTGTAGGTTCTCGCTTTTCATCACTCTGAGTATTTCATGCCAATCTCCTTGGCCTAAAATGTTTTTGTTGAAAAATTATCTGACAGTCTTATGGTAGCTCCCTGGTAGGTAACCATCTTTCTCTTGCTTCCTTTAAGATTCTCTCTTTGTACTTAACCTTTTAATTTTAATTATGATGTATTCTGTTGTGGGCCTCTTTGGGTCCATCTCCTTCGGGACTCTCTGTGCTTCCTGTAGCTCTGTGTCTTTTTTCCTTCACCAGGTTAAGTAAGTTTCCAGCCACTATCTCTTCAAATAGGTTTTTAATCCCTTGCCCATTCTCTACTCCTTCTGGTACCCCTATGATGTGGTGGTGTTGCACCTCATGTTGTCAGAAATGGCAACAATATTTCAAGTAAAAAACTAGTCCATTAGCTGCAACTGCCTGAAATCCTATGTTGGGACATGTTCTGAGGTCTCTGGACTGAAATTGATCAGTGCTGTGTGCTTTGATCACAGCATAAGGAACAGTGGGCACACTTTCCAGGAGTGTTTTCCAGCCATCTGGGCAAAGTTTCAAGAGGCCTTCCAGCAAATAGCTATAGTCTCAAGGCAGCTAGTGCCAATATTAGACATATCCATTGTGAAGTAAATTGCTTCTCTTTGGTTATACCTCTGATCTGTTGAAATAATTGAATAAAAATTGGGTCTTTCTTCAATGTGTTATTATTTCAGATATTGAAATAAATCTATTATTTTCTTATTTAAGTCAAATATCTGTTTCATTTGGTTGTTCCTCATAATTCCAGTGCTGCTGCTGCTTAGAAAAATGCCCCTTGGCACCTTACTGATACAAGGTCAGAACAATATCCCATTTATCTTTGCACCTCTAGTGTCTAGAATATACTAGATATAGTAATGAAAATCTGTTGAATATGTGTAAGATACCTTATTTTGTCAAATCATGGACTTAAATTTTGTTGTATTCTTGATTTTTTAAAAATGTTCTCTCCATGCTGTAGTAATATCCAGTATATACCTACCAACAAATTTACAAAGTCAAGAGGTACAGATATATACTCATGGTGGTTGCCAGAGGGGAGGGGGTTATGGGGCACTGGGTGGAAGGATTGAGAAATACAGATTTGTAGTTATAAAACAGATGCAGGGATGTAACACAGAGCATAGGGAATACAGTCAATAATATTGTAGTAACTATGGTGGTGCCAGGTGGGTACTGGACACATCAGGCGACCACTTTGTAAAGAATATGATTGTCTAACCACTATGCTGTACACTTGGAACTATTACTTGAAAATAACACTGAATGTAAACTGCAATTGAAAAAAGGTAAAAGTTAAACAGTAATATTTTAGGTGTCAGAAAATAATATTTAGCTATGTAGATAATGAAATCAGAGCAGCACACACTTCCTGTGTGTGATCCTGACATCTTACATCTGCTGGTTTGAGTTACAAAAGCAGCTGTTTGCATCGTAGGCAGTGCAACCACGGTTTCATTTTCCCATTGCCCACACCCTGCTGAGTGCTGGTTTAGGTGATTTCACATACTTGATCTCATTTAGTTTAAGAAGGAATTTCTAGAATATTAAATTTCTGGCTACTGCTGAGCATATTTTTTTGTCTTACTTATTTTCTTTGACATGGCATAAACATAAATTTCAATTATTATTCCCATTTCTGAACTACAGAAAGAAACCATGTCTCTTTCAGCAATGAATCCTTACCATGCAGTACAATGTCTGGCATATAGTAGATGATCGATAAAACTTTGGTAAGTAAATGGATGATAGAATATTCAAACACTCAGCTCTCTCTTGAAGCCTTTGCTACTAATTCAACCCCATTTTCTTCTTGTTCCAATCACCTATGGCAAAACTGTAGGTTTTGAATAGTTGCTTTGTTCTGAGAATTTCACAAGACATTTTACATATATCATTTGTCCCTCAGCCAAACCTTATAAAGTCAGAATTTCTTTCATTATATACATGACTCTCTATCTTCCACTCCTGCTAAAAAATATATACATTACTTTACATGACAATTTTGCACAGCCAATTAAACAAAAGCACAGCACAAATAGAAAATGCTATATTAATGCAGATGCTATCCAAGTTTCTGATGAGCATTTCTGAAAAATTACAAATGTTTTATTCTACTGTCAGTTACGATGTTTTAGTACCATTAAATTTAAGATGCAATGTAATTATTTTGGGGGAGTAGAACTAAATAAATCATTAACACTGATTTATAATGTAGTTTATTCCCAGGACTATCATCCATAAGTCTATATCCAAAGTATAATGCTTTCAGCATTCATTATACAAATCATTTTTAATATCTTTTCATAATGTAACTATATTTACACACCTAAGTGACTATAAAATGCATTAAAAATCATTAGGAAAAATTGATTGTTTCATTTTAATATGTTCATAAATATATCTGTGAAGTTGTTATATGCTGTATATATTATCCCATAATAAAATAAGCTTCTGAAAATTAAAGTTAATTTTATTGGGGTAATTTCTTGTGATAATATTATTTATTAATAAAGCAATTATCACATTTTTTTCAAGATTACTGGCAGGTCTAATTCATGCTTAGGTTATTGTTTGTTTGCTTATTTTTAATTGGATTGCAGAATGTCTTTTCTGTTGGGGGATATTGTTCTTTTCTCTAATCAGCTTCATCTTTAATAGAAAAAGTCAGACCTGCTGCATATTGCCCCAACAAGATTTTAAGCAACTTTAACCCCATAAACAATAATTATTGTGCCACTTATAAATAGGGAGTCATGAAATAATAGAGCATATTATAGTATAAGACCATCCCACTTCCCACTATAATTTCTTAGAATAAAAGTGTTTAATATGGGTTAATTTCTTTTAATTAAGTTAGAACTTATGACTCTTGAAAGAATTATTAGTCAATTTTTACATAATCATTGATCTTAGAAGGGAAGAAACTGCACATCATAATATGTTACTTCTCAAAAGTAGGATATTTTGTTTATACTCTATAGAAGATGCACCAGGGGTCCATAGGAATTAAGGTGCATCCTAGAATTAGCAACACAGTAGAGAACTAGTATCCCTAGTTACTGGTTTTAGGTTAAATTTTTCTTACTGCTCTATTTAAATTTGTTAGGAGATATGCTTGTTCCCTTCCATTTGTGTTTCTAGAGTGAGAAGGAGACTTCCAACTTTTATGGAAGAATATTTGAATGAATGTTTCCTCCCTCCAATTCCCCATTTCCTTCTTTCCTTGTAGCAATTAGTAAATCCAAGGAGGTAACTTTAGCAATGCGTTTATCAAATGCGTGAAACAATTCACTACATTTGCCTCTGCCATGCTCTCCAGTTCTGCTTTACAGTGATGTTGAGATCTATTCCATCCCGCTAATTAGTTCTACCAATTTGTTATTGAGGAGAGGTGGAATGTATAATCCAGTGGTCTCATGTTTCTCAAAGCTGGGAAATTTTTGGCTATTAACTTGTCCCTTCCACCCAAAATCAGATTCTATCACATTTCCCAGTCTTTGTCACATCATGACACATACATACAATTGTATTCTTTGGCACACTGGGGTAAACAGAGCAGGCTGCCTGGCGATAGTTAGAGAGAGAATTGGCAGCCCTAGATGTGTATCATTTCCTCTCAGGTGCAAAGACAATCTCTTAGTGAATGCTTATTAAACATGATGCAAGGTGCTCTTGTTTTCTTTTTTTACTTTCTTCTTTACTTCTTTAATACAGTTGCCAATGACCGGTAATCCTAAGGGAAAGGGACTCTGATTGCATGAACCCCGACAGTAGTAGAGACCTAGAGTCCAGCCTATTGCAACATTAGCACCAGTGGAGGCCAGTCTTACTTAGTTGTATTTTGATATGCCAATTTTAAGGATTCTTACATCTTCCTCAGAACAGATTTTTATTAGGCAACTAGAGAAAGGTAGAATGTTGCAAAAAAGTTATAATAGAATTTTGTAAAATTAATATGACAATCTTTGGTAAATAATAGTAAAATAAATATTAATGACAATATTTGAATGAAGAATGCTGTTGAGAAGCATTTTATGATACATATTCAGTAGAATATATTTAGATTATTCTCAAAATCCTGTTATCAGGGGCTTCACAGGCAGAGAGCAGCTGTTAAAGAGCATATACATGCACAGTATCACTCATGACTGTTGGATTTGTTTGCCACATAGATAAAACTGATCAGGTGCAAATGCAGGAAAAACTACCCCTGATTCATTTTCTTTTCTTCTCTACTGCATATTGAAACATTTTATCAGATAGTGAAGTGAAATAAATGAACAGAAATGTTATTTCCCTACACTAGGTATTCTTCATCAAATTTACTTTCTAATATTTCTCACCCTGTCAACCTCCCTAACATCCCCAAGGGCAAGTTCAATACATAAAGATGGAAAGATTGAAGATATTTTGGCAGATGAAAAAAAAATATGTGATTGATTCCCACTGGAATATTTGCTCTGTATTCTATTTCACGTGTTTAGAAGGAAAGTGCCTCAATATAATAAAGGCCATAGGTGACAACCCCGCAGCTCTTCGCTTTACCTGACTTACATTTACCACTATTTGCTCTAACATTTGTTTCCCCTGTTCCTAACATTTGATATGATGACAGACAGTGCCAAAGCACATAAAACTCAGGAAACATGTAAAAGCAGATTTGGTTTCCTAAGTTATTCCACTGTGTTCACTGATCTGTCTCTGGTTATTTGTTTCAGTTGAACAAATGTTCCATTTCCAATTGGTCTCTATAAGCAAATTGGATTTTTTTTTTGTTAGCATGTATTCAGTCCCATGTTCATCATTTTCTGTTATGTTTTAATTTTGGGTTACATGGATATGTTAAAAATGACTATACCACTGTTTAGGTAGGACAGACTAATCAAAAGATTGTTGCATTTACTTTGCTTCATAGCCCATCTGTATGGAAACTGCAGCTCTAATAATGAGGTCTGAGACCAAGTACGGAATAAAATAAGACTTTTGTGCTAGCCTTATGCTGGTCTGTTGGCTTCTCTTCGCATTTTTTGTTTTGAAACCAAAATTGTTTCATTGTTCTAGTGGTGATGGGTAGGATTATAAGTTTTTACTTTCATTGTTGTTTATAAAGTTTTTGATCAGTTATCTAGATAAACCAATCTAGGTAGACTTATGATCCAAGCCTAGAAGTTAAGTTTGTATACATATTATTGAAAAAGTTGATTAAAGTTTCTCTTACCTTTTTCAATTAATACACTAACACATATATGAACACAAAATTTAAGCCATTATTCAAACATATATTTTAACTAAATTCATCATTTTTATAAAGGCTTTTTAAATTACCTATATATTTCAGTAATTTTTTAGTATTTTAGTAATTTTTTTAAAGTACAGGTATTTATTAAAGTTATATTAAAACACAGGTTTTTGACTGAGTAAATGACTTCATCAAAGTATCATAAAGAGTATCCTGGCTGAGCACTATTATCATGATTTCCATACAAGAATTGATATTTCAACACACCAACAGTTCATTTTGTTCTTCCAACTTATCTTCATCCACAATGTTACTGGAGAAATCATACACTTGTAAAATTTGTTCTTCTCTTTAATTCACTAATAATAAACTGAGACTAAATGCCATTATGGTCAAAGACACGAAGGAAAAATGTAGCCATTTACTGCTGAAAATTTCAGTTATTATCTTCAAAGGCACAAAAAGGCACAAAGACAGTCAATATAAAGGAGTTATTTCCATGTGGGGTTTTAAAGGAGAGTTTATGGAAATCAATAATATGAACACTGTATGTGTAGAAGTGGGTGGTGAAAGATATGTTAAGAAATTTCTTAGCCATAAACTCCTCCTTTGTCTTGCCTTCCAAAAGACTTACATAAAAGCAATATTCTTTTCTTGGAACCTCAATTTGCCCTTTTGCCGTCAAACAATAGCCATTGACAAACAGAAAAAAGTTGAGATCTGATGTGTGAAAATGTAATGACAGCTATGAGGAACTTCCTCCTGAAACCCTACGTAGGTTCTAACTCAGTGGTGTTACTAGCTTCCATTTACACTTCGGTGATATGTCCCTGGAACATATGTCCAGCATAAAGACTACTCCCTGAAACATCCTTGGATCAACCTGAAGGTGGTGACACGTTTCAGGCTGAACAGATCTGTGAAGATGACATTTTCAGCAACAGGAAGAGCACTGAGATTTGAAGATCTGAGATGTGAAATCTCTGTTCTCGTGCTCCCGATACTGAAAGGACACAGAAGGTGTTGAAATATCCCAAGTGTCATCATTTCCTGGCAAGACTGGCACATAGGAGTGATTTTAGACACTCTGCTAAAACACTTCTCTTGATGGAATCATGTTGGTATTAACCTAGCATATACAGTTTTTCTCATGTAAAAATTCTATTTGTCTTTTTAAAATCTATGTATCTTCTGAGGTGCAAAAGAGGGAAGTTTTCTAGCCAAAACACACTCAAAGGTAAGCCAAGGATAAGCCAACTAAGATTGCAGAATTATCTTTTTTTCTATCCTTTTACACAACTTTCTACCTTTTCACACAACTTTCCTTTCCTAGGGTTCATTTCTGAGGCAAGCAACTTCCTTGAGATTTTGGCAGGAATTTTCCCCGAAAGTACTGTGAACTTGAAAGATACATGGGATTTGTAGATATTTCAAAAGTATCACGTACTCTCTGCCAGATCAAAAGTGTCTTTTTCCTTCCAATTTGATTTCCATTCAAATAGAAGGAACAACTATGCCAGAATACTGCTGGCTGAGTTACCTTTTTGTAACCACTCCGTAAAAGCCTTTTCATTGTTACAGGCACAAACTATTTAATGCTACCAAGTAAGGATGCTCTACTTAGCGTTATGCTCTATGGGAAGAATACTGAATAACCCTGAAAAAACGTTACCAGATTTTGATAGACAGATGTATTTGAATGCAACGTACAGGACATGGGTGTTAGTGATGCTTATCACAGATCTGAGAGGACGCCATGTTATTATTCATTTTGTAAATAAGAGAGAGAAGAAAACAATTCCACCTTCGAGAGAGGAATGGCTCAGCACTGAACTCTCACAACCGAAGCACTGACTTTGTAAGGGAGTACATACGTCCAGTAGGGATAGAAACAGAAAACAACCTTTTCCCCCTCTTTTCTAGAACACGGGGCCTGTGGGCAAGTGGAAGAACTATCCACAGACTGCATTTTCTCCCTCTTCTCTCCCATCCAGACATCGGTGATGTGGCTGGAATGAAGTTCCGGCAAGTTTAAATCTCTGCTTTCAGAATTTGAAGTCATCAACTTAAAACACCCTGATTTAATATCTTTTTCTTGTTAGCCTTTGGCCTTGGAATTAATTTATCATCATTGTATCAGACAGAGGTCTAATACTTGTTTACATTATGGTGTACAGTTTAAAAGAGCAAAATTCCATAATCGTTGAACTTAAGAAACTGACTTAGGTTGGTATAAGCTTAATAAGAAGGTGGCTGTTATTTCTCTTCTGTTCCCCAAATGACTTTCCCTTTCCCTTGCACAAGCAAAACACTCTCACAGTTGCCAGGAAAAAAAACTATGAATACAACATTTCAAAAAAAATGTTGGACTCTCAATAAAGGTAGCAGAAATGTCCATACTCAGTCATGTCTCATAAAGGTCCTTTTGCACAACTGAATTGCTATGTATTTTTATATTCTCTGTAAACAGGACATAAAATGGCATGATGGTTCAATGAGTCCCATGCCTGAAATACGTATCTCTATTAAACTGACAAGTTTCATTTATTGGACACATTTTCAGGCTTCTGTGAACATTGGTTAACGTGCAAAAGGTATAGATACTCTACATAGCCCCATTTCTCTATCTGATATAACGACCATAGAAATTTGGACATTTGAGGTCTAGTACATGGTACTAAAGAGTCTGTTCATCAATTATCTAAAATATTAAAAAACAGAAAAAGATTTCTCACCATGAAGATGTTTCAAAATTTCTCATTATTTTTTTTCTACACTCCCCTCCCCTCTTGTATGTGGGTGTTTCTGGCATGAAGTTCTGTAGTAACCCAACAGGTAAACTAAGTATCTGCATAGATTCCAGTAAAACAGGAGGACCAAAGTAATAAAAACAATTAAAATAATTTCATACATTATATTTTTAAAAATCACAAGGACTGTCATGAACCAAAAGAAATAATATATTTACTGGACTTCCTTACTCTTATTTTATTTGGGGGGTCATGTAATTTGAAATCTATACACAGGAATATGATCTTAGTTCAATAATGCTTTAGGGATATCTCTGATCATGTTTTATTTAAAGGAAAGTATAAGAATTGGCAAATGGTTGTGATATTAAAATGTATACACTCCCCTTGAATATCTACTTTTTTCAGTATTGGAGGGCAGAACACTTCCTGAAACTTCGCAGGCTAGATGGATAAAATTTCCTGACTCTTTACTGACCAAATACTCCCTGTAGGCTTATGTGAGTGCAGAGAGAGAGCGGTTTGTATTAGCTGGCTCAGAGAGGAGGACTTAGAACAGGCATTAGAGAAAATGGGGGCCCCAGCTGGCCAAGAATAAGTCAACTAAGTGAGGAATGCACGCAGATCATGGTAATTGTGGACACTATGCGTTTAGCATGTTTATGATCAATGGTTTAGAATTTCTTCTCCAACACTGAGCAGCAATTGAGGAGATGTCCAGTGCTCCAAGCAGACTTGCATTCCCGTCAGACTTGTTGATAAGGTAAGTGTGCTAGCAAATGGGGGCAACCAGTGAGAAAGTAGCTGAGACAATCAAGCTTGGGTCCCGTTAGCGGAGGGCACAGATTCCGTGAGGAGGCACGCAGACTAAGGAAATCAAACAGATCCGAAGACTGAAAGCCTCTATGGGAGCAGAAAGCAGATACAATGAGAACAAGACGATGACAACCTTGGACTGATGGAGCCGGTAATTCAGAGAGTAAATATTGTTACATATTTTTCAGGTGGAGCTTTCTAGGACCTGAAGTTTCCAGGATATGTCCCTGGAAATAGGTGGCTCAATGAGATCATTGTTGAAGTAAAAATAGATCCAGGATGAGCCACTTACATGAACAGTAAACTGCTTGATTGTTGTGATAGTTTCAGCGGAGGTGAAGGCTGTGCATTGTGCTTCTAAAGTGAATTAGGCCAGTGACTCAAAGGAGAGTAGCTGGCTTTAGATTTGCTGTCACTTCTCTCTGCAACTGCTGTTTGACCTTCTCCACATGACTTATTCTCTGTGGCAGTCATTCATGCTCCTTGTCTAATATTTCTCTCTGCCTTGTGTGCACATAATAAGATTGTACAACCTGACCCTCTTGAAAAGTAACACAGTAGATTTTAGATGCACTTACATTTTTGTTATTTCTATTAATTTTAATAATGGTGAGAGCAGATACTATTCACTGAGTGCTTGCTTATAAGATCTGCATTGAGCCAAGCAATTTAAGTGTATCATTTTATGTAAGCCTTATTAACAACGAGCTCTTATTATCTCTGACACAGGTGAGAAAATGAAGGTGTGTAATATTTATAACTTGAAAGCAGGGGAGCTATTTTGAACCCAGGCATCCTGACAACAGAGACTCTTAGGAATAAAAAAAGGTGCGACACTAAATTTTGTGTGTCAACATGAGGGAGCTATGGGTGCTCAGACATCCTGTTAAACAAGATTTCTGGGTGTGTCTGTTAAGATGTTTCTGTATGTGATTAGCATCTGTATCTGTCGATTGAGTAAATCTGCAGATTGAGTAAAGCAGTTTGCCCTCCCCAGTATGGGGCGGGGGGTATCATCTGATCCCTTATGGGACTGAACAGAACGAAAAGGAGGAATAAGGCAGGATTCACTCTCTGTCTGCTTCACTGTCTTTGATCTGGGACATTAGTTTTCTCTTGCCCTTGGACTGAAACTAAGGCCATTTGTTCTTTTGGTTCTCACGCCTTCAACCTCAGACAGAATTGTACAGCACCAGCTCTACCTTGCTGGTCTCCAGCTTGCTGACTGCACATAGTGGGACTTCTCATCCTCTATCATTATGTGAGCTGGTTCTTAATAATAAATCTCTTTATATCTGATTGGTTCTGTTTCTCTAGAGAACTTTGACTCAAATAAGAATTTGGGTAGCTTTTTCACCTTTATCCTTTCCTATTCTCCTACTCTTTTCTCCATGCAAATTCTAAGAACACCATCATTTGTTCTACTGAATTTCCAATATATCGATCAGTGGATACTGAATGGGTACTAACCAAGTAAAACTGTAATTTAATAAGAATACTTGAGATCTCATTTTTTTCCTGCTTCAATGTAACATAGCCTGTAGGTTTCTGGGAAGTTTCTCAGAGTACACAGGGGCCTCATGTGGCTGATTCATCTACACACCTGCCTAAAAACAAGAATCCACACTAAATAAAATAAGTACATTTCTGGAAATTCAATATTAAACCATTCATCGAGATATCCTTATAAATAACACCAAGTCAAGAACATTAAAAATAATTATGCATTTATATCTACCTTTTTACTATAGAAAAAACAAAAATGAAAATACTGAAAAAAATCTAATTTCCTTAATAATGTCAATATCCACTTACATTCTAATCACTCACACACTGGTACTTACTAGTATGCTTGAATAATGTTATTTGCAAACATATGTTAAAGCAAGCATTTTTATAGCCCAGTCAATATATTTTAAATTAAATACTCAAATTAAGCACTATCATTATGCACTATATTTTACTGATGTAAACATTAAATGAAAGTAAGATTTAAAAAATATATCAAAACATAAAAGCAAGATGAGGGCCTTTAAAAGTTGCTTCCTAGTCTTATGCATCAGAAATAGAAAGAAAACAAATGATGAAACTTAGTTTAATGTTTATTTTACAATTACTAGAACAACATAGTGTATGTTTATAGAATTTCTGATCCAGGTCACATTACTGAGAAATAAATTGCCTGTCACTGGGTTTCACCTTTAGAATACAGAAATACCTCATTTAATGGTGCTTCACTTCATTGCAGTTAGCTGATAATGAGTTTTCTTTTACCAGGTGAAGGTTTGTGGGAACCCTGAGTGAGAGCAAGTCTAAAAGATGCCATTTCTTCAACGTTTCCTCGCTGCCTGTCTCTGTGTCACATTTTGGTAATGCTTACAATATTCAGACTTTTCCATTGTTATTATGTTTTCATGGTGATCTTCGATCAGTGACCTTTAATGTGACCATACCATTATGCCTGTTTGGGGGTGTCATAAACCAACCCCACATATGTACAATGAAACTGATGTTGTTTTCATGCCTGATGCCACAGCATTCATTCTGCAGCCCATGGATCAAGGAGTAATTTTGAATTTTAAGTATTATATAAGGAATATATTTTGTCAGGCTACTTTGCTGCTATAGATAGAATCCTATGGATCTGGTCAAACTAAATTGAAAACTTTCTGGAAAAGTTTCACCATTCTAGATGCCATTAAAAGCATTTGTGATTCACGTGAAGAGGTCAAAATATCCATATTAACAGGAATTCAGAAGATTTTGATTCCAACACTCATGGATGATTTTTGGGGGGTCAAACCTCCAGTGGAGTAAGTAACTGCAGATGTAGTGGAAATAACAAGAGAACTAGAATTAGAAGTGGAGCCTGACGATGTGAGTGAATTGCTACAATCTCATGTCAAAACTTTAAAGGATGATGAGTTGCTTTTTCTAGATGAGCAAAAAAAAGTGGCTTTTTAAGATGGAATCTACTCATGGTAAAGATTTTGTGAAGCTTGTTGAAATGAACATAAAGGTTTTTAGAGTACTACATAACAGTCAATAAAGCAGTGTTGGGGTTTGATTTCAATTTTGAAAGAAGTTCTACTGTGGGTAAATGCTAACAAACAGCATTGCATATAGAGAGAAACTGCTATGAAAGGAAAAGTCCATTGATGTAGCAAACGCCATGGCTGTCTTACGTTGAGAACCTGCCACAGCCACCCTGAACTTCAGCAACCACTGCCCTGATCAGTCAGCAGCCATCAACATTGAGGCACAATCCCCCAGCAGCAAAAAGATTAGGATTTGCCAAAGGCTCAGAACATTATTAGCATTTTTAAGCAATAAAGTACCTTCTATTTAAGGTACATATATTGTTTTTAGACATAGTGCTATTGTACACTTAATAGAGTACAGTATAGTGTAAATATAACATTTATATTTACTAGGAAACTGAAACATTTGTGTGATGTGCTTAATCAAGATGTTTACCTTATTGCCAGTCTGGAATCGAACCCTCAGCATCTCAGAGATATGCCTGTAATCATTCTTTTTTATTAGAAGCAATAAGGAACTGTGGGCTAAAGTGAGATCACCTTTCATCTTTCACAAATCTTAAGGGACTGTGTTTCCAAGACCATCAAATGTAAATGATTGATGTGATGTGACAAATTACAAGTAGTTTTTAATGGGTTGGTTTGGACATGTTGGGAATTGCATTTTTCTTTGCCTTATTCATTTTCCTTCTTGACAATGCTTTTTGACATTCAGATTCTGCTACCCAGCACACTGTGGGTGTTGGAGGTACATAATTAAATTTATCTCAATGATTTTTTTTTTTTGCATAAAAAGCTAATATGAAGCTCCATAAATCTCCCTCCGATGTGCAAATACATGAAGAGCACTCAAGGAGAGAAGCATAATTGAATAACAACCTTGAAGTGTACATCCTACCATGGTTCTTACCTGGTCACGTAGATCTCCCTGAGTAAGTGTTACAGGAATATTTTGTAAGCTGACCCAACAGCAGAGGCTGCAAAAAGGGAAAAAAAAATCCTTCATTTAACTTGCAGTTTTTCAGTCTATGTTATTCTGTATGAAATATTACTACCTGCATTTTTTCTATCCATTGTAAAATGACAGTTATTGAAATATCATTTTATGCATATCTATATGTGTATACGCATATACACACAAATAGGTACACAAATGTAATTGGAAAGAATGGAAATAATAAAAACCAATAAACCAGAGTTTATTCGCATGCTCATTCAAGTAATATTTATTAAATACTTATTGTGTGTCAAACACAGTACTAAGTGCTTTGGAAGTAATTCTTTAAACACTAGTTTATATTCTAAGTAGTAGGAGGAAGACTCTAAAATAAAGAATTATGTAAAAATATTTAATTACCATTATGGCAAGTGCACAACGGAAGTAATATGTGCTATGAGAATAAATACTGAAGACTCAAAACTAGTTATATGAGGGAAGATGTTGAGAATAAGTAGGTTTAGCTATGAAATTGATATTTAAGTTGCAATCTGGAGTATGAATTACAAGGTGGGGAGGATTACCAACCCATATCCATCAAACTATATGCATCCCTTGGATTATGAATTCAGAAATCTCTGAAGGATATGCTCCAATGGAAAAGACTGCATAATGAATGAAAGGCATCAAGTCTGTGAATATTTTACAATATCCTGACCACCACTACAAATGAAATATTATTTTGCAACTAAAAACTGAGACCAAAAAATGATTTTGAGAAGAAAATTGTTTATTGCTTCTATTTCTCTGTTGCTCCTATTTTCTCCATAAAGTCTTTTCTCATTTTGACCCCCAAAGAGTCCTGAAAAGGGATTATGAAATAGTCAAAGAAGCAGTATTTGAGGAAAAGATAAATAATAAACAGCAGACCAGACTATTATACATTTGTTGCAGACATAAATCTCTCTTGACAAATTCTGGCATGCAGGAAATGAAACTTACTCCTTCCTGATTCTTCAGCAATTGGGCCCTATTCTGTGCCAAGGCGTGGACTGAGGACAGGGGTTCCGTTCTCAAGCATCAGCATACAGAGCTGACAGTGAAATGCCACTGTCCCTGCCTACCTGGTCCTATGAGCCCTAGTGGCAGTTCTTTGTGGCTGCTGAGCTGTTTCGGGGGGACAGACACGTGCGTGTGGTCTCATTTGCCTGACCCACCACACCACCATTCCCATCCTGGAGCCTCGCCTCCCTGGTGGTGTGGCTGGGGACATGGCACCGCTCCCTGTTCTTTCCAGACCTGCAAACAGAGCAACAAAGAGAGCGTGTGTCAAACACACCCAATTAACTAAAATAAAATAAAATAAATCTGATAATATCAAGATTTGGTACAAAAGAGACAAGAATTTTTATGTAAAAGTGCTGAGGAATTGATGTGTTGGTAAATCTACTTTGGAAAACACTTTTGCAATATCTCTTAAGAGTGAAAATGCCCAAGCATAAAATCCTTCAAGGGTATTTATACATATATAATAAGAGACATGCAAAAGGATATGCATCATAATTAATTTAGATTTATTGTAATCTAAAGAATCACAAACAATCCAACTGAAATGTTTATCCACAATCCAAATATAAAATTGAATTTTGTTATATATAACAAGTCTAGAAAGCAATATTAATGAAAGACAGCAATGGCAGATTGATATAGTATAATAACATTTGTATAAATTAAAAACATAAAAATTCTCTACTGTACATATACACACATAAAAATACAAAAACTTTAAAGGTGTATAACATATTTACGATCTTAGTTTACTCTCTCATGTGAGTAGAAAAGAATATAAAAGGAAACGAACAACTTAAACTTGATTGATCTGGAGTTTTCTATCTCTAAAACATTTTACTGAAAGAGAAAAAAGCATGATTATGTTTCTAGTTCCTGTGCTAGGTAACAGAATGCAAGGTAACTGCTCTCTATACATTTTTGTACTTCAAAAAGCTCTTCAAAATAAAATAACTATCACCAAGATGCCAGTTCTTCCCAAACTGATCTATAGATTCAGTGCAATCCCAGTAAGAATCCCACCATTTTATTTATGGATATTGACAAACTGATTCTGAACTTTATTTGGAAAGTCGAAAGATCCATAATATCCAATACAATACTGAAGGAGAAGAACGAAGTTGGAGGACTGATGATACCTGACCTCACAACTTGCTATAAAACTAAAGTAATCAAGACAGTGTGCTTGGTGAATGAATAGACCAACAGATCGATGGAACAGAATAGAGCCCAGAATAGACGCCCATAAATACAATCAACTGTTGCATGACAAAGGGTCAAAGGCAAAACAGTGAAACAATGACAGTCTCTTCAACAAATGGTGCTGGAACAACCAAACATTTACATGCATTCATGCATGCAAAAAAAAAATCTAGACAGAAACCTTACACCAGTCACAAAAATTAAATCAGAATGGATCACAGACCTAAATGTAAAACACAAAACTATAAAACTCCAAGACGATAACACATAAGAAAACCTGATGACCTTGGGTATGGTGATGCTTTTTGAGATACAACTTTAAAGATACAATTCATGAAATAAACAATTGATAAAATGGACTTCATTCAAATTAAAAACTTCTGCCATGCAAAAGACAATGTAAAGGGAATAAAAAACACAAGTCATAGGCAGGGAAAAATATTTGCAAAAGATAAGTCTAATAAAAGACTGTTATCCAAAATATACAAAAACCCTCTAAAACTCAAAAATAAGAAAAGCAACAACCCTACTAAAAAGTGGGCCAAAGACCTTAACAGACATCTCACCAAAGAAATTACACAGCTGGAAAATAAGCATATGAAAAAATGGCCAATACATACTTAAAAGATGCTCCAGTCACTAATCAGAGTAATGCAAATTAAAACCACAATGAGATACCACCTCAGGCCTGCCAGAATGGCTATCATTAATAAATCAACAAACAAATGTTGGAGAGGATGTGAAGAAAATGGAACCCTCACGCACTGTCAGTGAGAATTCAGACTGGTGCAGAGACTGTGGAAAACACTATGGAGTTCCCTCAACAAATTAAAAATGGAACTGCCTTATGATACAGTGATTCCAGTTGTGTGAATATATCTGAGGAAACAAAAAATACTAATTTGAAAGAATATATGCACCCCTGTGTTCCCTGCAGCAGGATTTACAAAAGCCAAGATTTAAAAGTAGCCCAAGTTCCCAACAGCAGATGAGCAGCTAAAAATGCTATGGTACATTTACACTATGGAATACTATGTGGTCATAAAAAAGAAGAAAGTTTTACTTTTTGTGACAACATTAATGGGCCTGGAGAACATTATGGTAAGTGAATAAGCTAGTTAGAGAAAATACAAATGCCATATAATCTCACCTATATGTGGAATCTAATGAACAAACTAACAAACACAATAAAACAGATTCATACATACCTAGAACAGACTGACAGCTGTCAGAAGGGAGGGGCTTTGGGAGGCTGAGTGAAAAAGGTGAAGAGATTAAGATAAAAAAGAGACAGACACTGACAACAGGATGATGACTGCCAGAAGGAAAGGGGGTGAGAGAGGTGGAGGAGGGCAAAGGGGAGAGAAGTGGTAGTGGAAAGGAAATTGACTTTAGGCCAAGTCACACACGATGCAGGGTGCAGATGATGCATTACAGAGCTGTACACTTGAAACCTGTGTGGTTTTGTTAACCAATGTCACCCCAATAAATTCAATTAAACCCCCTGAAAAGCCCCTCCAGATCATATGTCATCAGAAAAATCAAATTAAAACAACGATTAGATACCACTACACATTCATTTGAATGGCCAAATCCAGAGCACTGACATCACCGAATGCTGGAAAGGATGTGGAGCAACAGGAAGTCTTATTCATTGCTGGTGGGAGTGCACAGTGGTGCAGCCACTTAGGAAAACAGTTCAGTAGTTTCTTATACCATGAAACCTATTCTCACCATATGATCCAACAACTGGTATTTACCCAAAGGAGATTAAACCTTATTTCTACACAAAAACTTGCATGTGGATGTTTATAGCTGCTTTATCCATAATTGCCAAAACTTGGAAGCAATCAAGATGTCCTTTAGTAGCAAATATGTAAATACACTGTGGCCCATGCCGATAATAGAATATTATTCGATGTTAAAAGGAAATGAGCTATCAAGACATAGAGGAAACTTACATGCATATTTCTCAGTGAAAGAAGCCAATCTGAAAGGCTGCATACTGCATGATTTCTACCAGGACATTCTGGAAAAGGCAAAGCTATATCAACAGAAAAAGGATCAGTAATTTCCAGGGTTTGGGCCGGGGAGGCTTGAACAAACAGGTGGAGTGCAGAGGATTTTTTAGGGCAGTGAAACTAACTCTGTATGATATTATAATAGTAGACATATGTCATTTCACATTTGCCCAAACCCATAACATGTACAACACCAAGAACAAACTCTGAAGTAAACTCTGGACTCTGGGTGACACTGAGGTATCTGTGCGAGTTCATCATTTGTAACCAAGGTACCACTCTGGTTGGCTGGAGATGATAGTCAGGGAGATTGCGCATGTGTGGGAGAATGGGTGGGAGAAAGGGTATGTGGGAAATCTCTGTACTTTCCTTTTAATTTTGTTGTGAACCTAAATACTCTCTTCTTAAAAAAGAAAACAGGGTAATTTTTCCATAAAAGGAATAAAATAATATTTCCTTTTTACCTTAAAAGTGAGAAGACATAAGATATTTTACTAATTTAGTTTCTAAGGATAAATTTGCTGGAGCTTCACATTAACTGCCTCTTCTCTGCAAAATATTATCTCCAGTTCAGTGTCTGATTTTCTAGAATCTTCTGGTTCCAACTCTCCTCTCATGATTAATGTCTTTTCCATTCTGTATTCTGCCATTTTATCTGGGTTTTAGCTCAAACACTACTGCAGATAAAGTAATAGACAATACGAATTGAGTTGGTTCAAATAATTGAGTGGCTCCTGGAAATCACCAGTAACTATTGCATTTTTTAAAAAATATATTTTATTGATTATGCTATTACAGTTGTCCCATTTTCCCCCTTCATTCCCCTCCACCCTTCACACCCCCTCCCACCCACATTCCCCCCCTTTAGTTCATGTCCATGTGTCATAAGTTCTTTAGCTTCTACATTTCCCACACTATTCTTGCCCTCCCCCTGTCTATTTTCTACCCACCATCTATGCTACTTGTTCTCCGTACCTTGTCCCCTTCTCTGCTACTCCCACTCCCCTGTTGCTAACCCTCCATGTGATCTCCATTTCTGTGTTTCTGCTCCTGTTGTAGTGGTTTGCTTAGTTGGCTTTTGTTTTAGGTGTGGTTGTTAATACCTGTGAGTTTGCTGTCTTTTTACTGTTCATATTTTTTATCTTCTTTTTCTTAGATAAGTCCCTTTAACATTTCATGTAATAAGGGCTTGGTGATGATGAACTCC
>PVKU01007940.1:0-80056 GCA_004027475.1 Anoura caudifer
AGTTCATCATCACCAAGCCCTTATTATATGAAATGTTAAAGGGACTTATCTAAGAAAAAGAAGATAAAAAATAGGACAGTAAAAAGACAGCAAACTCACAGATATTAACAACCACACCTAAAACAAAAGCAAACTAAGCAAACAGCTAGAACAGGAACAGAAACACAGAAATGGAGATCACATGGAGGGTTAGCAACAGGGGAGTGGGAGGAGAAGAGACGTGGGAAAAGGTACAGAGAATAAGTAGCATAGCCCATAGTTAGAAAATAGACAGGGGGAGGGCAAGAACAGTGTGGGAAATGCAGAAGCTAAAGAACTTATGACACATGAACTAAAGGGGGGAATGTGAGTGGGAGGGGGTGTGCAGGGTGGAGGGGAATGATGGGGGAGAAATGGGATAACTGTAATAGCATAATCAATAAAATATATTTTAAAAAAGAAAAAAAAAGAATCTACTATGACGATGGTGTTGCTCCTTGTTCAGGCCCTCTGAGAACAGACCTCGGGGCCCAATGCCTACAATTTCACGCTTTGAAAAACAAGAGCGTATATGCCAAGCTCGTCTGCTTCTCGTGGAATTCAGCCACACCCGGCTCAAGAACGGCACTGAAGGGCGCTATTTCCCATCTTTCCTTTGGCAGGTACCAGATGCTGGGCGTCCCTGCGCGGGGTGCAGGAAGGATGCAGGTGGCTGCTTCTGGCTGGAGGAAGCAGGTCCCCGGGCTTTGGATTTCGGGAAGCAAGAAAGTCCCGGTGGCTCCCAGAGCCAAGCCTCGGCCCACAAGCAGGGGCCGGGGGAGGGGAGCTCGTGTCCCGCAGCGCGCGCGTCCCGGCCGCTGGCCCACCTGCTCTGCGCCTCAGTTTTGCCGTCTGCAAAATGGGAGAGTAACAGCACCTACCTCCTCGGGCGGTGGCGCGAACTAGGTAAGAGAATGCAAGGCAAACTCTGGACCCTGCAGTCACCTGACGACCGTCACTGCTCTCGGACTGCTCGCCGCCACCCGACCCCCGCCCGCTCCCTCCTTGGCCCGGGACGCCCGCAGGCAAGGAGTGGAGCCCAACGCCCTCACCACAGCACACGCAGGAACAGCTCGAACAACCCCGGGAAGACCAAGTCGTCGCTGGCGATGGCCCAGCGCCGGCCGAAGAGCACCATTCCCGGCATGGCGAAGGCCCCGCCGCGCAGCCTCCGGACCGACGGCCGCGCGCCCGTCTCTGCCACTGAGCGTCCGGCACCCTCCTGGCTGCCCAGCCAAACTGACTGCGCCTCCGCGCAGGCGCGCGCGTGATGGGAGCCCGGCGCATGCGCATGCCGAGGTCGAGCCTGGCGTGCACTGCAGGAGGCTGCGCCGGTGCAGGTGCGCGGCCCCGGAAGGCGCAGGCCGCCTTCATCACAGGTGTGCTCGAGCGTGAAGTCCATCCTGCTAGTATTTACATTTTCTAGATGAAGAATCATCTGACCCGGAGGGATTGGTCAGCCAAGAGTCACACGGCTATTAATGTGGCTCATCCCCGCTCTGTGGGGCGCCAGGCCTGTGCGAGGTTGCGTCCTGTGTGCATCCCACGGTCCGGAGGAAGGAACAGGGGACCTTTCTCGAGTTCAGGGCCAGACACCTGGCAGCTTGGGCCTGGCGTTGGGGAATAACCTGCCCTGCCCTCCTTCCTCCCGGCAGGCCGACGTTCAGTGCCTTAGGTCCAGACCAGGTCTCAGCGCCTCCGCCCTCCTGCCTGGCCCGAGCCCCCTTCATCTCGTGCCCGGCCGGCTCTCCCCACTGCTCTGCTTCCTTCTGCCTTGCTCCCCGCTGCAGTGCCTTCCCCATCCAGCAGCCCGGCTGACCTCGTTGCACCGTCAGACCAAGCCCATCCTCCGCCTGGATCTTGCAAGGCAGCACTTTATGTATAAAATACTAGACTCCAACCCCCTCGCAAAGAAAGGCCTTTCCCTAGTAGTCACACATCGCAAGTCTGTAAAGGAGTGTTTACCTGTCTCCCCGAGTTTGGGTTACTACTCTCCATCACCCCACTGCCTGCCGTCGTTTGTTCCTCCCTGAAACTCATTCTCACCCTGGGGCTTTTTACATGTTCTGTTTCCTCGGCCAGGGATGCTCCACCCGCCTGTATCTCCGCGTCTTTCACTTCATTCAGGCCTCAGCTCAAGTGTCACTGCCTCTAGTAGACCTTCCCTGGCCACCTTATCTAAAACGGCACACCCATCTGTCCCCATTCCCTTCCCCCGCTTTAGTTTTCTTCACAGCACTCAACCTCTCCCTGGTATTTATCGCATGAATTCCCTCTCCCACCTTCCGGTGTAAGCGGTATGAACTATGCACCCTGACCATGTTGTCACTGCTGTGCACATAATGGAGTACATTAAATTGTTGGTGAATGAATAAACAAACCCACTAAATGTCAAGATTTTCCAAGTCTGAAGTTCCTTCAGGGGTCTTCTAAAGGGCAGAATTTCAGGGTTAAAAATAATAATATTGAATTTGTATTGATAGTTGTTAAAATGATACAAAGAATTGTAAATAAAGGGAATTTATGAGATTTTTATAGGAGAGAGCCATTCACCCATTCATAAAGTTAATATTTACTGGGCACCTGACTAGGTAATGAGAAGTCAGGGAGGCTATCCCTGAAGAAGATATTAAAATGAGGTTTGGAGAGAAAGTAGGAGTTAAGGTGAGAGGGTGATTTAGCAGTTAGGGTAGGCCTGTGATCACACATATTCTTAAACATAATTGTGACCTTTTGAAAACAAGATTTGTAAGACTTTGTAATCAGATAACTTTTCAACATAAACTTATATTGGTAAAGGCGGGTATTGTGAAAATATCATAAACAGTGACCACCCACAAAACTAAGTTTCAGAGGTAGTAGGCACATTTAAATAATAATGCATTTTGTGTAGCTATAATCCCTGTGTGTCCTGCCCTCTCCCTGTAATATCAATCCATTAGTTGAATTAAGCCCATTTTAAAACATTTCATCATACGGGTATCTCATAAAAGCATATTATTCCTTTAAACACTGGTTTTCAATTTTTTATTAAAATGGCTATTTGAAAAGAGATGTATAAAAAAGATCTATGTTAAAAATGTTTCATGTTATTTTCCAAAATGAATGGGTAACAGTCTGCCGTGTTCACTCTGTCTTGTATTTTGGGGGAGCAAACATCTTAGATATCCTTCTCTGCTGTTGTTTCAGGTTAATTTCCCTATTTATCTGCAAACAATAGTAAGTATTCTTCAGAGACTTTTCTGGCATGTCATCTTATCTTCGTATTAACTTGGAGAAATTGATCTTTACTCTTTCACTTTCCCAATTGATTCATCTCCTCCTCTTTTTCTTCCTTGAGGACTTGATTTTGTGTGGGTAAATTTCTGTGCCCCAAGTAAAATGAGCATCCTTGCATTTAAGGTTCCTGCAATTGTTTAGGTCAGTTGGCAGTGGACAGTTTTAGCCCAGTGTTGGATGGATCCTGGCTTTTCTAAGCATTCTTTACAGTCCTGAGATCTTCAGCTTTCAGAACTTTAACAAGTCACTTTTTTGGTTTCAGGGCACACCAGTTTCCGTGTTACAGAACCATTAATTTTCTTAAAAACCTTATAAGTAGTAAATACAGATAGGGTTTGTGTTTCCATTGTTTCAGTAATGGAGGAAAGTGTCATGTAGTGAGTGTGGTGTTTGCCTACAGACCTCATGTTTTAAGTGCCCAAGGTGAAGCTAGGAGTAGAGACCTAGAGTATTCTACTATGATAAAAAAAAGTATCCTGGTCATTGCTGAGAAGGAATAGTGCTATATTGTGCTTCAATCTGCTCTTAGACTTAAGGGATACGAGGGATTGTTTCAAAACTGCAGAAGCACCGACAGCACCTTCACAGTCCACAAAGACCATGCTGCAAAGGCTAACCCAGATGGGTGAGGGCTAGGGGGCGGGGCCCGGGAGGCATCTACTAAGCTGGGAAGAGCACAAGTTCCTTGGAAACACCACACTTAGCCACTAGAGGGCGAGGCACGCGAAAAAACCCCACCTGGAGTCCCAGTGCAATGGGCCCTCCTCAGACCTCACTGGGATGGGTGGCTGGGAAGGCACCCAGTGTATTTCTATAGATGCATTGGTCCCCCAACAACAACACAGCTGCCCAGTGCCATCAAGTGAGCCACAACTGGCCCCACCAGCTTCTGAGGCAACTGTCCCAAGTTAAGCACAAAAGGAGGGGAAATGGAGGACCCCTCGGTGCTGAGCACTTCATGGGCACTAAGCTGTGTCCTGAGCTTCATCCATATGGGCTCATTGCCACCTCACAGAAATCCCATGGCAGGAGACTCTGCATCTGAAGGGGGACAGGACACATGAGGCCCAGGGTCACAGAACTGGAGTATGGGGAGCCAAGACTCTTAATACAAGACTAACCCCCAAGCTTGTGCTTTTCTTACTCAAAGTTCCCACAAATCACTTTTGATTGGAACGAAACCGTTGCTTGACCTTTCCAGGCACTTGTTCCACCGGGTGGTGTCACTGGAACGGCTGGATCTTCTTGCAAGACCTTCTACCTGCACTTACCCCTCACTCCCCACCCCCACACACATACCTATTTCTCTACTTTCTCCTTCGGTGGTGTTGTTGGAATGGCTGGATCTTCTTGCAAGAACTTCTATCTGCACTTCCCCCCCCCACACCTATTTCTCTACTTTCTCCTCTTTTGACCAGACAGTAAAAAAGCAGGAAATGCTGTTGTGAATGTGACGGAGCTGGGCAGAGAATGGACCAGTGTTTGTAGGCAGGCAACAGCCAGCAGCTTTGCAGTTATCACATAGCGAGCAATGTGCTAACTATGCTTTCTCTCTCTCCACGCTTACATTAAAAAAAATCCACATAAATAAAACAGCTCAATAAAAAATCTTAGTTACCTGACAACCTTTATTCAGGAAGTTACTCTGAAACAGGGTTTCATTAGGGGCATCGGGCCGGGCCTCCGTGTCAGGCCTGTTTCCAGCGCGTGCAAGGGCGTGCAAGGAAGCTGCCGGTACCACGCCACTGCCTTAATTAGGCAGCCCATGAAAATGCCCTCCTGGTTGGCACAGTGTGGTGGTCACATCTCAGTCCATTTTTTTTTTACTTGGGCAGAATGACCAGAGAAGGCAGGTATTTCTGAAATCGGGCAGCATGCTGAGCTCCCAGACCCGAGCCCTGTGCACTGTGCTGCCCCGTGAACCAGCTGCACTGGTGTCTGAGTTACGTGCACAGAAGCCTGTGAGAGCCTCCACCCTGTCCCCTTACGGGGCCTTTCCTCCCTTCCTCAAGGCTCTCAGAATCTTCCGGGGAGGATGAAAACAGAAGCTAAACCAAGACGAGGATGCTGGGAAGAGATACCAATCCACAAAGCAAAACTGTGAGGGGAGGGTGGAAGCAGAACGAGAGAGGGAAAGACGGGAGGTTAAACCATGCAGCCACAGAGCCAACTGAGAAAGATGTTTAGAGACACACTGGATAAAAATAAAACCCAACCAGCTCCCTTTTTTAATGCGGCAGGTAAGCCTGCTACACCCCTCTTGCAGTAAGCACTGTTGGTATTCAACACTTTGACAGTTATGGGGCATTCACATGCTTTTGCCTAAATCAAGAAATGTAGCAAATCAATCTAATGGCAAAATCAGATGGAAAAATCCAATTTACCCATAAAATACAAATAACAATTGCTTTCAGCCCTATATAGAGCTTTGGCTGCCAAATGAAAAACAAACAAAAAAATCATCCTGCCACAGGATGTTCCAAAAGCCTAATTCATGAAAAAGAGACAGTTTATTTTATGTTTAATAAAACGTTTATTAAGGTGGTAACACAAGATAAATCATGCAAGAACTCAGTAAAAACAGAACAAAAAAAAAAGTAAGAATATAAGGAATGGTCATTGTTTCTGCCAATTTAAAAATATATAAATCATCTCTGTCCCAAGAGTAATTTGAAAAATTGTTTGAATCTGAGCCGGGCATGGCTGTGTTGTCTTTGAGAGCTGTAAACCAAAGTGACAGGCAAGTACTTGCATCCTAGTCCTCAGAGGAGTCAAGTCCTGGATCCAAAGTCATCATCAACATCCCTTGCATCCCACACCCACATGGCAAGCAGCCAGAACCCCTGACCACCGACTGAGCCCTTCAACACCCTAGGGGGAGTCTCAAAGGGATGCTTTTTAGCAGGTGGGCAGGCACCTTCGATGACTCTTGAATGAGACTCTGTGTACACTGAGAATCCTACAATTTTTGGTAATGAAAACCATACTGCTTGCACGTCACCTTTACCAGCCTTCAATGTAGTGTGTGATGTCCACGGGAGGGAGTTCCGCATCCGAGGGGAAGAAATCTGAACAGGCACACCAAACTGACTAGTGTTTCAGATTTCAAACAAATATGACTCATCTTTTGGCTAAAAATAAATATAGTGGAATGCAAGTTTGATAGATGGGTGAATATATATAATCTACCAACTGTCAAGGAGTACAATTTCATCACAGACATTTCAACAATTTCAAAGAATTTAAAAAAAAAGTTTACACAATTTCTCACAAAATCATCACTTTTGGAACTGCCCCAATTGAAGCTACACACTGAATTTATTAATACAGCATTAAGTTTCTTTGTGTAAAAAAATCTTTGTACATAGTAATAAAAAAAGATAAGGCAAGATGCATTAAACAGAAACCTTCTGGTTCTTCTCCTCTGGGTTCTCACAGAGCCGCTGATGACTGGCTGCAACAAAAGGGCTGAGTTTCTGATTTTCCGTGTCGAGCATCTCGTGCCTTTGCTGTGGTAAGAAGTCTGTCCGAGCACCCTGGAGGACAGATGCTAGGGATAGGCTTTGGCACTTATGCTGGCAGACTGAGCTTCTTTCCCTTGAGTACTGGGACCGGAGAGAAGGAAGAGAAAGCAAGAGGTCACTGCACAGACAAGCTTTGGTCCCCTTCCTCCAACCCCCAAGGTCTGTCATTCTCAGCACACTGCTGGGAAAGGGGCAAGGAAACAAGCTTTTGGCAACCAACAAGTCATTGGATTTGGGTGTCAACAGAAATGCAAACGTGACTGAAACTATTGCTAAATTGTAGCAGCTATCTGTTATCATGACTTTCTTCCCTAATCAATACACAGTAAAATGGACTGTCACTATGTACAGAGGTCTACACAATCTGAATACTGAAAAAGAGGTAAGACACGTATGCCCCGAAACCAGCAAGTCCGCTGTCAGGAACTTCACTGTAACAGCAACAGCTCCCAGCCCGCGGCCCACAGCCGTGGTGTGGGGGCTCCTGAGCTCTAGGGACCATGGCAGAAATCCGAGTGCGAATGCACAGACATGCGCTTCTTCCCGAGCAAGGCCCAGAGTGCGCACTGGGGCTCTGTGGAGTTCATGTGTTCCACACTCACATGATGTGAAAACACACACGTACAAGGATGCTGACGGCAGTGCAGGATATCCAGTGCGGCGGGACAGCGGTCTCAGCCTGAATGTGCATGGATGGCGCGGGGTGGGCGTGTCGTAATGAAACACGTGTAATGAAACCCTACGGCCACTGAAAATCGCGGGGGTTTCTAGTGACCGACATGAAAAGCTGTTGGTGGGGAAAAAGGCAGTTGATCATGTATCTGTTCATGTGCATGGAGAGAGATCTGGAATCACATTCATGGAAATATTAACAATGATCTCTGCCCTGGCTGGTGTAGCTCAGTGGACTGAGCACGGGCCTGTGAACCAAAGGATCGTGGTTCGATTCCCAGTCAGGGCACATGCCTGGGTTGCAGGCCAATTCCCGGCAAGGGACATATGAGAGGCAACCATACATTGGTACTTCTCTCCCTCTCTCTCTCCTTCCCTTCCCCTCTAAAGATAAATAAAATGTTTAAAAACAAACAATGATCTCTGAGTGGTAGTATTTCAGGTGATTGTAGAATTACTCGTTCTAACCGTATTTTTTTACAATGAAAATATACCATTGCAAAACACAATACAGCTATAGCCAAAGAAAAGACGAAAAGCCTGACCCAGAACTGGGCTGGACAGTCGCTGAGATCTTTTCCTGCAGCCGGTTCTGCTGCATGAAGCGGGAGCCAGTGTGGGAACATGTGGGCCGCGGGAACAAGGCCAGCCGGGTGGCCGCATACCTTTCGTGATGTACAAGTAGAAGAAGTCGCAGTACAGGATGGTCTGCACCACACCGGCCACCACAGCAATGAGGTCAAAGAAGCCCTCAAAGTAGAAGCGCCAGATCCAGTTGACGAGATAGAGCGCACGGTAGAGGCCCAGGAAGAACAGGTAGTGCGTGGTGATGGTCTCTGCCTCCCCGGTCTTGCTGATCATGAAGAGCTGCGGCAGGATGGCCACTGACTCCAGGTAGATGGAGAAGGTCCACAGAATCTGCAGGGGAAGCACGGGCTTCGGTCAGCACCCAGGGCCCATGTGGGTCACAGGAAACACTCCTGCTTCGCCGTGGGGCAGCACAGAGAGCAGGGGGCCAGGGCACCTGAGCCCAGGACAGGGGAGCTGAGCAACTTCAGGAGTCACAGACACGTAAGCTGGGTTTCAGAGGCATACATTCCCAATGACAAGCTGGGTCACTGGGCACCTCTGCCTCTTTGAAGGTTCATTGCTGTGTCTCTCCAACGCCTTCTTCCCTGCACAAATCTCTGGGATCTACATGTGTGATGTCCCCTTGGGTAAGCATGTCCCAGTCTGGATCCAGGGACCCCAGTTAACGCTGCTTCCTGCCAGGGTGACCATTTGGACAACCAGGCTCTTCCCAACCCCTCACGGCTACTTTCTCTCACCAGTGGCTCTCCTTTCTGGACTATCCAAATAGTCTATTTTTCCTACTCTTTAGGCTTTTTGGATGCGGTTAAATGAAAGGTGTAAGAGATCAGAGTTGTAATTATGCAAACTCTGCCCAACAAGGTACTTTATTCATGCTGAGGACAGAAGAACTCATGGGTGGCCCCTGGAGTGCTGTAAAGGCCCAGGCACTCAGAGCGCCCCCAAAGGACCCAGAGCAGCGTGGGCACTGAGACCCAGGGTACGGAGGGAGGGGCTGGCACTGAGGAGCGGCCGAGCCCCGCACAGTGCCGGGGCACCACGCAAACCATGCTTCCTAGAGCTGAGGAGTGTGGCAGCAGCGCTGCTTCGGGCTGGGGAGGGGTCACAGGTACAGCATCAACCTGCAATGCCTGTCCATCAAGGGGGGACAGAGCTGGAGATCACGCTCATCAAACCCTCAGACAGGCTGGGGCCGCATCTGGGGCCACAGAAGCCAGGTCTGCGCTGCAGAGGAGTCCGGCAACAGCCTGTTGGCAGACACCCGAACACTGGGGGGCATGACTCCTGCCCCCGATTTCTTTACACCACACAGTCTATGCTGCACCAGAAGCCTGCCAACCGCAAAGAGAATGAAACACTGAAACAGAGCGACCCCATGTGACCTGCAAACAGGACCTGCTCCTCAGGGAGCTGGACATGTCCACTAAAAAACCACTTTATGAACCTCGAGAGGAGAGAAGTCATGATTGACGAGGAACGAGAGGCCTCCCACAGGGACCACCAGAAACTCCACACGGAAGGTGTCGTGGTTGCCGTCGTACGTTGCCTTGAACTTCATGTAGATCAGGTACACTGTGGCGTAGGAGCAGGCGATGTAGATAAGCTACAAGCAAGAGAAAACCACCAGACCATCAACACTTCACAATGCTTCCAATTCGCTTGGCTTTCTGCAGCGTCCATATACTTTTTTTAATTTTAAAATTTAAACAAAATAAAATTCACTTTGGGGGACATATAGTCCTGTGGGTCACACAAGCACCACCACAATCAACACACACCTCAGCGCTCTCACATGAAGAATTCCTTCCTGCTGCCCCTCTGGGGTCAAGCCTCCCCCCAGGCCTGACCCTGGGCAGCTCTGGCCTGTCCTCAGTCTCTGCAGCTTTGACTTTTCTAGAATGCTGCACAGATGGAACCACACAGTACGTGGACTGTAAGACCAGCTTCCTTCAGTCAGCTTCCTGCACCTGAGATCCCACCATGTGGCTGGTGCATGAGCAAAATCAGTGGCTCCTATCGTGTGGAGCAGCAGCAGTGCACAGTGCGGTCACCAGTCTGTTCCGCTCGTCTGCGCACTGGGCAGGACCAGCCGTTCCCAGCTTGCGGGACTGATGCTGCTACAAGCATGGTGTGCAGGCTTCTGTGTGGCTTTTCGTTTCTCTTGGGTGAACACCTAGGAGTCGAGTCCCAGATCGTGTCTTAATGTAAGTTTTTTATAAAAAACTGCCAAAGAATATATTTTTAATTCACTTTAAATTAGAATGCAGCTTAAGGGAAAAAAAGGAATACAAAGTTTGATGCAATCCAAAACCAATGTTCTCCCTTCCAGTACCACAGTACTACTTAGGGCTTTCTAAGATAAAATAATGTAACTCGTGTTAAAGTGTACAGTGATGGTCTTTACTTAAATTATGTCACTTTAACCCTGAACATTCAGGTAGTTGCAATGAAACTCTGCCCAGTAATTTAACAAGAGCAAACCCAAAAGTAAGTGACAGTTTGTAAAACTCTGCTGCCTGCAATAGGAGCGACTTCAGCCGCACAGCAGAGCTGCTCAGGGCTGCCATGACCAAATGTGTCCTTGTTCACTCAAGAGGCCAGTGCCATCGATCCATCTGACCCTGAGGAAGGGTCGGACCTTCAGAAGCTGCAGTAATTCTCAGACTGCAGAGCTGGGAGGCCCGGGAGGCCCAGGAGCCCCGAAGCCCAGGAGCAGGTTGGCCTGGGAACCCAGACAACTGGGAACCCAGACAACTGGGATGCCAGCCACCCTGCTGGCGTGACTTCCTAGGAAAAGTGCCTCACAACACTCAGCTGGGCAGAGTTTGGGCAAACAACCTAGGACAACGAAGAGGTCATCAAGCCCTCACACACTTTAACACAAACACAGACACCACACTGTCCCTGGCACCTCTTGAATTATATCTGCAAATAGTCAAAAGGTATAAAAATTATTGGTCATACTCATCTATATGCCAAAGAACTACCAAAAAAATCAAGAGTAGTATCTGATACTGTCAGAGTTCTCTCCACACACAAACACATGTACACACACACATGAATAACATACAAAACCAATGTATACAGAGTCCCCCAGGGTGGCCAAGGCACATGGCAGCCGGGGTTCCCTTCTCGGCACCCAGCCCATGGCCTGCCCAGACCATGTCCACAAGGCCTAAGCAGCCACAGGGGACAGAAGCCCTTTCTCCTCTCCCCAGGGCTTGGCGTTGACAGTAAAAAGCTCAGCACGTAAAACTTGACTTGCACTCCTGACTTTTCGGGTGTGCTTGGAAACAAGAACCAAGCAGAAGGATACTCCGAAAGCTAGCTACCTGATGGGGAGAGAGAGGGCTTCTTGCTCACACCCTTCTAATACCTACAGTTTCAACTTGCCTGGACAAGTGGGGACGCAGGCATTTTTAAGCCAGCTTCCTGATGACTAGGCTCCCATCACTCAGTAATGAAGAATGTAATGATTACAGGCAGCTCAAATTTGCTTTTTAGTAAAGGCAGCAGACTCAAACATTGCTCCATCTGCTTTGACCCGGGCGTATGAAAATGCTTTTGGGCACTACATGTTGGGGAGCTGTCTTAAATGCCGTACCAGTGGGCTTCAGCGTAAACATCACTTCCTTGGCTATGCCAATAACCAAGCGCCCACAACCATGCACCACACACAGGTGCTCCCTGGGCGTTTGAAGAGTGAACGAAGGCAAGAACCAGACTCCCTTAAACATCCGAGCTGCACTCCTCCCTCCACAGCACCCACCCCAACCGGCAGCCATTCGTCTGGCCGTGGGATGACTGCTCTCCCCCACCAGACCAGGACCTCTGCTTGCTTTCCACCCTGCCCTGGGTGCCAGGGAAGTGTCCGGCCCTGTGGGTCTTCAACACCATGTGACAGAACTGAGGCTTCTCCAAGTGTGAGGCGCGTCCCACCAAGTGCTACACAGGATGTTAGGTGTATGCGGACATTCTGTATTTTAAGTTACACGTTTTAACATGGGCTAGGAAAAATGCATGAACACCAAAGGCACCGTGGATCTGATGCTGAGGATAAATGAAAGGTTTAAAGCATGAGTTCAGTAAATTATGGTACAGATGTTGTCCAAGCTTGGAAAGAGGAATGAAGGCGGCGCACGCAGTAGAAGTTTAAGGAACGTGGACCAGGTGGGAGAGAAGAAGCGGATCTGAACACAGCCCCTCAGCAGCAGAATGAGGCGTGGAGTGAGGGACCTGGCTTTGCTTCTCGTCCTGAACTGGGGGGGTCTGTGATTTCCCACCACTTGAAAACGTACAGTTACCTCTCTTTCTTACAGGGTATCAAGAGCATTAGAAGTTTATCATACTCAAGGAGCTTAAGGTTAAAACATTTCTAAGTACAAAGGGTTTAATTAAAAAGACACTGCTCTGAAATGGAAAAAATATACTCACTCAATGGTAAGTTTCCATAGGTCTGTGATTTATGCATGAAATATATTCCACCGGATGCCATACCTACCTTCATAGATGTGTTGTATAACGAAATAAATGAAGTAAAAAGATCCAGGTAACGAGTTGTGAAGACCAGTGCAAAAAGGAGCTGGCTTTTCCCCGAAATACCTAAGGAAACAAAGTAAAGCATCAGAAAGGCCTGAAGAGCTCTGATCCCTGCCAATAATGCTGTGCAGGCGCAGCGGTGGGGAGGGGGGTGCCCACCGGGGTCAAAGGCTGCTGTCGGGGCTGATTCTGCACAAGAATGTCCCTTTTTCTTTCTCTTAACGTCCTCACATATGCTCCTCTGGGGAGGCCCTGGGGTGACTACTGCAAAGTGACTTAACTATGCCAGAGCCAACATACCAGGCTGTGTATCATTCAAAAGAACATTCCCTTCTCAAGTATGTCACTTCAGGTCAGAAATTCTGCTATTATTTAGTGTTGTCACCTGTCTGTCACCTGTAGCACCTTTCTTTCCATCAGGAAATAATAGCTGATGGTGACAGACCTTCCTCAGATGGCACAGGACTCCAATGGCTGAGATGCAGACACCGCTCAGGAAGAGTCTGAGCAGCAGCCCCCAGAACGGCCTCCAAAGTGACTTTTTGTGACGACAGCATTTACTTGGACATGTGACGATATTTAAAAATTCCACCTCTTAAGATTCACCACATACCCAGCCTTGCCCCTGCACAGCCAGTCTTCAAAAGCGGAAGGCTTTTTCCTATCCTCCTGGAACCTGTTCCCACCTCCACCCACGGACCCACCTCCGGAGCACCTCGGCAGCGCATCTGGACTCGGTGGGGCCCGTCTAGGTCACATGGTGCACGCTGGGCCTTTCCCACATCTACCTCTGGCCAAATATTCGTGACGAACGATGAGCACTCAGGGCTCCGGCAGCTGGAGGCCAAGAGAATGCACCAAGGAACCTGGGCCTCCCCAGAGGTCAGAAGCCACCCACCCTCATCAACACTGGGAACCTCACACCATCAGACTTATTTAAGCGTGTTTTTAGCAGCTATGTCACTGCACCCCCAAAACCACATTTTAAATAACACTATTTTACAGAACAATTTTGCAGCTTGTTGAAGCTAAACACCTGGATCTAAGGACATCACTTTTTGTTTGATTACTTGCAGTTTTAGCCTGCTCATAAAAACACCTGAGCAGAAACTGAATCCGGACCCATCAACAGTAACCAAGTTCAAGGGCTGAGGGTAGAGATACGGACAGTAAGCTGCTGTTTTTTCTTCCAGAAATGAAGACCTTTACTTTCCTACCAAGGACCCCCATTCCAAAAGAGAACCGAAGAGGCTGCAGTGGACACAGAAAACAGGAGCGAGGAGACAGGACAGGAGGGGGGAGAACAGGGGGCCTGTGGTTCACATGTGATGTTTGCTGGAGCCTTGAGAGAGAATTTTCAGTTAATTGCCTATTTGGTTCTTTCCAATATTTTAACTAAAAAAACCCATAGGGTACATATGGGCAAATTTTGTGCAAAGGGTCTATTCCAATGGAACTTTGACAACCAAGCAGGTTTGACAGCCTGTCCTCATTTTCTGCATTCCTATACTAAACACCAGGGACCACCAGGGCACTTTTGCCACTCCCCTTTGCCACCCAACTCACACATCACTTCCTCTGGAAAGTCACCTATGAAGACCCACCCCTCACCGATGTTTATTCTGTAATGGGAACTGCTTCACGCCAGCTGCTGCCATGGCTGCTAGGACAGCACTTAGAGAACACACAGGGATAAGTGAGTTGCTGTCTCCCCCCATCCCCTCCGCTAGACACGGAGATCTCCAAAGGCCGAGACCTGCCTCATTCCATTTGATGTGATCTGTGCTGAGCACTGGGCCTGACACACAGCAGGGCTAAGGAAATATCTGCTGAATGAACGAACAAATGGACAAAAGAAAATGGAATTCATTTTATTTTCATGTCATGGGGTAATTTCTCCTTTTGTGGTATTTTGGGATAACTTCCAAAGAGTTTCTAAGTCACATTGTGTCTCTGTGACTGCCAACAGGTAATGTGCTCTGGGCTTTGCCCTAATTTACTGCCAGCAGACGGTGGGAGAGCCCCCTGATCAGAGCATGGGGCAGAGGACAGGGACAGGCAGCATGTGTCCTGGAGCTTGTCCTGTGGGGCAGAATCCGCTCAGGAACTGCCATGCTGGCATCAGAGGGCACTCACACAGTGCTACCTTGTTCTTCCCAGCCTGGGATCCTGAGAAGCAAGTAGTAGCTTTTCCCTTTAAAACAGAAAAGCTGTCCTGTCTTCATGGGAAGGCAGGAGTCCCAGCTGAAGACAGAGGGGTAAGGCCAAGAATCTCCTTCCTGGAGGAATACCTGCTAGGAAGCCAGAGGGGCTCCTATAATCCACTTCTTGTTTTGAGACCAAAGCATGTGAAGGCTATCAGCTCTCAATAATACTCACTCTAGAGTACTCCATGCTATTTTATTAAAAATTCCAACTGGGCTAAAATATATGGAACAATAGGCAAACAGTCCTTTTTAACACCCCTCCCACCTGCATTTTGAGTGTGAGCTTCCAGGCCTTTCTGAAGCCCCTTTCCCAGCTCATCCTTTTCCATGACTGCGCAGTGCTCCAGAGCATGAATGCACCAACGTTTGTGCGACGACTCCAGTAACAGACATTTGGGTTGCTCACCGTTTGTTCTTAACTTTGCACGAACATCTTTGCATATACAGTGTTTTGTAGTTAGCAGGTACAATAAGCATTTTTATAACTCATCATGGTTTATTCACACACATTACAATTTCTGTTCCAGATTCACTAGATTGCTGGGACAAAAATGTATGTAACTCTAAGTGTGGCACACTGTCAAACTTCCCCTGGAAAGGCAGTGCCAATTGCCATTTCCACCGACACCAGATGCAAATACCCTTCATTTCACACCCCGCTGACATCAGGCACCATCATCCCTACTTTTCCCTGCCCAGGGCACTGCTGTTTTCCTGACCAAGCTCCTAACTACCAGTGAGGCTGGGCATTCTTTCATGCTCAGCTGGCCTTCTGTCATTCTTCTGTGAACCGCCAGCTCTGTCCATTTTTCTAGGTTTTTTTTTTTTTTTTAATTTGTAGGACTATCTTATTATGGGTATGAACCCTTTACCACTTAGCTATACTGCCAATTGTTTCTCTCAGTTTATTGTTTTTTAACGTTGATGGTATTCTAAATAAGTTAATCTGGGGAGATGTACCACCCTGGCTGCCTCACCCATTTGGGAGCAGGGTGTGAACGCACACTCGGGCCAGCATCCGTGTCCGGCAGTGCAGTTGTAAACCTTTGCTCAGACAGGTCTTACATACCGCTGGCTGGGAAGTCAGAGAGCCTGTCTAGGGTCCCTCCTGCCACTTCACATTCATAGGGCTTATATGGTTTAAGGCCCTATTTTTTAAAATCTTTTTACATATATATCTTACTATTTCAACTAAATTGCAGCTTTCTTAAGAGCAGAAACTTTGATACCTATAAGCTGCTGCTCTGAATTGTGTCCCCAGTGCCTTGCACATAGTGGGTGGTCAATAAATGTCTGAGAGCAATGAATACTTGAGAGGCTGGCACTCAGAAACCAGAGTTGTCAGCTGCTACAAAGAGGGAGGCTGGGAAAGTGACTCAAAAGCTTCCGGAAGTACTCAATGACAACAAAAGACTAGGTGTTTTCCATTTACTTCAGAAATAAAATGTGCAATTATGAGAAATGCAGGAACGCAGTGCAATCCTGGCATGTGTGGTAGGATGAAAAGTCTACAACCTACACAACAACAATCTAAGCAACACAGGGGGAGGAAGGCGGGGGAGATTCGGAGAGGACGGATTCCACTAGCAATTTCAGTATAACAGACAGCACTATTAGTAACTCTCAGCCTACGGAAAACGCAGCCCCAAGTCCTTCATCTACAGACCCAGCCTTGTTCTTCTGAGGCTACGCAGCTCAGCGTGTGGGACAGGGATGAAGTGATAACTTGAGCACCCTGTGGATCCAGTTGCAATGATTGTTCAGGAATACGAGAAACTCACATTTCATTCAGGCACCCCTCTGTGATGACAATGGCAGGCACAGACACAGGACAATGCCAATTCAATGGAGCTAAACCAAGACCAGCTCCTCTGCCCCCACTTTCAAACTGGTCCCGTCAGGCAGCCGTTCTCGAATGAGACTGCCAGGAAAGCGAGCTCCAGCTTCCTCGCCAGCCTGCCTCATCTCTTACCTACCAGGTAAAAGCCCTGTGGTTCTGTAGCTGCAGGCGTGTCCAAAACAGGTGCCAGATCCCCACCGTGAACCCCAACACAGGTATTTTCAGAGTGAGAAACATAACCTGGATGTCCATGTCTCCTATTCCAGTTATTTGAGAAACTCATATCAAATTCTGACTCTTTCAAAAGTCTCTAAACAACTTAAAACAAATCAGCTAGTCAAATTTAGCATTTAGTTCTGAATAAACTTGGTGATTTTGATTTTTGAAAGGCCAGGAAACCTCCATTGTACGAACTAAAATGCCCCTAAGTCTGACAGTGAGAAGAGTTTCACCAACACCCTGCAACTACGGACCAACTCTAGGAATACTCGGCAAACATACATACACAAGCTTAATTCACCAATTTATCTTCCTAACTCCTTGAGTTGAAGTGTTTTATATTTTCCTAAATGCTCCTCAATCTCCCAAATGAAAACAGTATTAATAAACAAACTAAAAGGGAAAAAGGACTCATGGACAACAGTGTGGTGATTGCAGGGGGGAGGCGGGTAGAAGAGGACTAAATGGTAATGGGTAAAAAAGTGCAACAAAGATTAAATTTAAAAAAATTTTTACAGGAATTTTCTGTCTGGGGTTGCACCAACTTCCCAACACCTTAGTCAGTTCAGATGCATGTTCAGGAGACACTGTGCCCCAACCTCACAACCTGGCAGTGGCAGGGTGCTGAGAAACACATGAAAGAAGATGAAGAGATGCATCTGAAAATGATGGAGCAAAAATAAAGAGTAAAAGTAACATTTCCTGCTGGGGGCAGGGGACAAAATGGGTGACGGTGTCCTAAAGGTACGAATTCCCAGTCATAAAGTAAGGAAGGCCCAGGGTGGTGACGGTGACAGCAGTTAACGATTCTGTGCATTTGAAAGTTGTTAAGAGAGCAGATCTTAAAAGTTCTCATTGCAAGGGAAAAAAATTACCTATCTGTGGTGACAGATGTTAACTAAACTTATTGATAATTATTTTGCAAGATACACTCATATCAAATCATTAGAGCTGCATACATAACACAAATAGAATGCTGCATGTCAATTACATCTCAATAAAGCTCAGGGGAAGAAAAACATCTTCTGAGTACAACAAAAAAGACCTGAACAACTGGTCTGGCATCAAATGTTTAAACTGAAGTTACTCAGGACAAAATAGACAGATGTTCCTTCAGAACCCTTAACTGCAAGTCACCAATCACCTCTGTTTGGATCCTGGCTCTCCCATGGTTTTCCTTACGCTCCTTAGAGGCAGTTCCCTCATCCACAGAATGGGAACAATGGCACCCTCCTCATAAGGTTATTTTAAGTACTACATGAAATGAGCTATATAAGATACTTAGCTCACTACCTAGTATACAGCAAGCACTTAAATGTCAGCTATCACAACTGCTGTGATTACTTTGCTGTCACTGGAAATCACACAAGTGAAAGACTCTGAACTATGTACAAATTGAGAGATCACCTTCAAGCCTGACACACTGGTTCAGTACCTGGACTTTGTAACATCCATTTCAATTGCTCAAAGGTCTTTTTTGCTTTTTGCTTACTTCCTGGAGCTCAGCTATGTTCCAGGGAGAGAGGTAAGGCCTGAGGACAGCAATCAGAGATGTGGTGTTACTCTAGACGTGGGAATTTTTAGAAATCAATCAGGGAAATGGGATCTCTGCCACCCAGGTCCTTAAGGACTCCATCTTTTACTGCCTCCGCAAAAACTAAGTTCTCAAATTCATCAAAAGTTATTTCACTCTGGCCATGGCACCAAAACTAAGTTTAAGGAAGCATTTTTAAAAAGTTGCCATTCTGAAGCCCTGGTTGGTATGACTGGATTGAGCGCTGGCTGTGAACCAAAAAGTCGCCATTCTGAAAGTTTTAGGGTTAGTAAAATGTAAAACTCTACAGCAGCAAGACTCATCTCACTGCCTCCCAGCACTGCGGATATGAAATGTGTACTCCCGGGGAGGTAGTCGCCAACTCACTGGTGACGTGGAGTGAGGAATTACAGGAGACCACAGGAGACCTCGGCGGGATCCTGCGGGCATCGCAGGTTTCAGAAAACCCGTTATTAGATGGAGGCACTCGGAGCTCGACAAACTAGTGGGTTTCAGAAAACAGCATTAACTGTCCCCAAGAAGTTCTTTAGAGACCTCCCCACACTTTCTCCCATAGCAGGCGCGATCCTGGACCTGAGAGCTGGGGGTAAAGTCCGCAAAATTCTAAGGACAGGCCTGACCTAATACCCTAACCTAAAGGCCAGTACTCAAATGGGTACGGTTCGGAGCGAGGTGACCTCTATACATCCCCACCCCACCTACCGCACTCACACTAGCCTGGCTGCCACGTCAGGCAGAGTCGGCCGCGGTCCTTCGCATCATCCTCCTGCCCGTCCCACTGATTCGCAGGGTCCTCCCACCTCCCGACCCTCACCCAGGCCCCGGCCCAGGCCCTCGCTCAGGCCCGCGGTGAGACGCCCATTAAAGCCAAGAGCGGCGGGCACGCCTGCCTGAGCCCCCATCGCGTCCCACCATCCAAACTTTTCAGGCACAACAGGGCTCCCTGCTGTCGGGTTGGAGCCTTCTGCATGCACCCCGACGGCTCAAGTTCTGGAATGGACCAAGCGTGGAGCGGGGCCCAGGAACTCGACATCTCGCCCCGGCCTGATAGCCCACCCGGAGGAGTCGCAGGCCCCCTGGGTTCCGCCGCCCGCTAAGCCGCCGGGGGGCGTGTCGGACAATGCAGGCCTGCGGGCGGCTGGACGGCGGAGGTCGGCAGGTCCTCCGGACAACCGGGTCCCGCGACCGGGCCCTCGCCCGCCGCTCACCGGCGCAGGAGCGCGTCTTCCAGATTTTCAGCAGCAGGATGACAATGGCCGCCAGGTGGGACAGGTCCCCGGTCAGCCGGAAGATGTTCATGGCGGCGGCGGTCGGCGCGGCTGCCCCGGGGCTCGGCGGCTTCGGCGAAGGCGGCGACCACTAAAAGGAAGCGACGAAGATGGCGAGAGCGGGCGCGACGTGGCCAGGGACGTGGCCAAACTGCCGGCGCGCGCGCGGGGCAGCCTGGGAAAGCTGGCCGCCGCTAGGCCCCGCCCCGCCCCCGCCCCTTAAAGGGGGAGCGCCCGAACGCCGGCGGAGCAAGGAGCACTATTTCCCGGGGACGACCCCGACTCCCCTCCAACTTCCCCCTGCGGAGTTTCCGGCTTCTCCTCGAGTGCTAGCGATTTTCTTTAATTTTTGAAATAACACTCCCTTGTGAACGTTTTTTTCCCCTCCCACTAATCTTAAGAGCTCTACAGGCTTACTGTATGAAAAAATGTTAGAGACAAATAAAAATTAATCCGTGATGGCATCTTTCAAACTAAGGTCCGTATTGGGGGTGTTCGGGAGGGTGCGGCTTATGAAGGGGTCTGAAGATTTTATCGTGTTGGTGATTCCCTTTGAGAAAGAGTGCAAAATTAGGTGGAAAAGTGAACAATTCTATGGGCTGAGAGAGTAAATCACAGGAAATTACCAACGGAATGACGCTGACACACGGAATCCTGAACCCCTCGTTCGGAAGAACAGCACTTGGTTTCAGGGTGACTTCACAGATTCCCCACAGAAAACTGGGTGGTTCCTGCCGTCCTGTCACTAAAGGGCCCATTCAGGGTGGTTTTCCCAAAACAAAGGATGTCTTCGAAGTAAGTCATCAGCATCCTTCCATTCAGAACCGCCAACTGGGCCCCCAGCACAGCTCCCTTGCTAACGCTGAAAATACATCTTGTCCCTTGTTAGGGGGTCCCTCCTACCCCAGGGTAGAATGAATGCATCAAATGTTTTATTTCAGGGGTTGCAAACTCCAGCTGGGCTCCACCTGGCTCGCAGAAATGATTTCTTTGGTTCAGAATGGAGCGCCTCATTTTAAGTTTTGAATTGGTTGCCAACATTTCATCAGGACAATTAAAATAAAAATCTGGCCCTGGCTGGTGTGGCTCAGTGGGATAGGCATCATCTCTCGAACCGAAAGGTTGCCAGTTCTATTCCTGGTCAGGACAGAAGCCTGGGTGGCAGGCCAGGTCCCACCCACCCCCCACCATTGGGGGTCTGCAAGACGAACTGTATGATGTTTCTCTCTCCCCCTCTCTCTAAAAACAAATAAATAAAACTCTGGACATCTGGCTTCCTTTGAGAAGGTCTGAAGATCAGGCTGCACTCTGAGTGACATGGAAGTCCATGGCTGGAGGGATCAGAGGCTCCCCCTGCAGATGGCATCCAGCCTCTAGCTACTTGGAGCCCACCTCTCCCTATTGTCTCTCCCCTGTCCTCCAGTGTCAGTTACCTGACAGCCTTGTCCTTGTGTCACTGTTTCCTGGCCTCACCCACATCATATGTTTGCATTGTTCATCTGGCCCCTGTAGATCTTTACTTTGCACCCCTGGTTTTCAGGGTCTGGATATAGGTGGCCAAACTGTTTCATAGAAAGATGACAGTAATTCTCTAGAGCAACTTGGTAGCCCCCTACCTTGATGTTATTTGGTTTGACTTAATGGGCAATTATTGAGCACTTGCGGTGTGCAAAGTCTAGAAACAGCTGGGCCCATGTTCCCATGGATCAAGTTGCTGGATGATAGGGTTATCGGTGAGTAGACACCTGGTAACTAAAGCCTGGGTGTGTGAGAATTTGCCAAGGGAGGGTAAACAGTTCCCAGAGCTGCTTTAATAAAGGTCAGTTAAGATAAGGACAATAGGTCCTCCTTATAGCTTCCTGTCAGAGGCCATATCAGCTTTAGGGGGCGATGAGAGGCAAAGCTAGGTGCTGCCATTTGCTGAGAGGTAATTGGATGGTGAGGATGCAGAGGCAGCCGGTGTGGACAACAGCCTAAAAATTTTGGCTCTGAGGGACACTGGCTACTGAGGTCTAAACTGTTCTCAGAGGACTGCAGTGGCAGGAGGGATGTTTGAGGGGGACGGGGAAGAGTCAGTGGAGAAGGAGCTGTGGTCACTGGCGCTCAGAGATAGATGCCTGGGAGCTTGGGGAGGCAGGAATGCTATGAACTGGAGTGAAGGGGAAGGCCTGGACAGCACGGGATGAAGATGAGGGCAGATGCATAGAGACATTTGCAGATGGGGAAGGTGAGAAAATCCTGCTTGATGGAATCCTTTCTCGCATCAGATCAACCCAGTGATCTCTGAGGCCTCCTTCAAACTGGGACTGTTGTACACCGGCATCTGATAAGGAAGTGTGATGGGCCGAACTGGGTCCCCTCCCCAAAGTCCTATGTTGAAGTCCTAATGCCCAGTACCTCAGAATGTGACTGCATTTGGAGACGGGGCCTTTAAGGCAGTAATTAAGGTTGAGTGAGGTCATATGGGTGAGGCCCTAATCCAATAGTATTGGCATCCTCATAAGAAGAGGAAGAGACACAGGGATGCACACATACAGAGGAAAGGCCACGTGAAGGCTCCACGAGAAGATGGCCATCCACAAGCTGTGGAGAGCAGCCTCAGGTAGCCTGCCCCTACCTTGATCTTGGACTTCCAGCCTCCAGAACAACCAGAACATAGATCCCTGTTTTTTAAGCCACTTGGTCTGTGGTATTTTGTTATGGTGGTCTGAGCAGGAACAGGAAGTGGTAAGAAAGGAGGTGAGGGCTTTCTGTTGAAGTCACTAGCATCTGTGGCCCTTGGAATAGTAATACTAAAATTAAAAAAGCATGGAAACGATGTTAAACAAAACGAAGAAGATATTTCCACTCCGAGGATGGGCTTTGGGTATAGACAGACCCAAGTTTTCATTCCCACAAGTCACATAACCTTCCTGAGTTTCAGACTTTTTATTTGTAAAAGGGAGATAACAAAACCCAGGGGGCTGTTGTGGAAGTACGATTAAACGAAATGTGTGAACACCTCGAGCACACTACCTAGCAACCATTGACTGATGTTACTGGGAAAGGCAGTGTGTAACTAGGCTGTGGCATTGTGTTAGCATTCCTGGGAGACAGCTGAGGGGGGGGGTGCACATGCTCACTCACATTCAGGCCTTTGCCCCAACTCGGCTGTGAAACCCATGACATACACCCTCCTAGGAAATCAGACTCAGAGAGGCTGACTTGTGAAATGTTTGCACCCAGCATTATTCCTGGCACAGAGGAAACAGTCAAAAGGTATGGGCGAATGCATTTATGAATGAAGAGAGTTCACTGAGAATGTTAAAAGACTGAATATCTATAATCATCTATTGATGGGTGTGTTACTCAACCTTCTTAGTGTTGCAAGAGACAGAAACCCATTCAAACCAGCCTAAGACAAAAAAAAAAATAGTAATAATAAAATTTGAAAATTGACTTGGAAACTGACAAGTCCAGAAACCTGCTTCAGGCAAGGTTGGATCCAGGGACAAAGGGGTGTATGGAGCAATCTCTGTTCTGCCCTCCTGTATTGGCTTTACACCCAGGCAGGCACACTTTAGGGGGTGATCTGGGCAACTCCCGCCAACATTCTACCCTTTATACACCCAGCAATTCATCCAAAAGAGAGGAAGCCTCCCTTTCCAAACAGTTCTAACGTGAGTCTTGCAATGATCCTGAGCCACCCAGCCAGAATCACAAGACCATCCTTATCTGGTAGGTACCACTCCAGGGTGTGGAAGTAGGGGAGGGATAATTTCCTAGAGGGAAACCAGGGAACTTCCCCAGCAGAAGGGCCACTGGTTTCTCACCAGGCACAGACCAGGGCTGCCCACTGGACTGAGTGTATCTGGACAGGGGTCATCTCACTCATGGGTGACCAGGTAAGAGGGAGCGAGAAACATGCCATCTGGAGGAAACATGAGGATAGGTAGCCAGAGCCGTGCTGGGTCCAGGCAGGACCAGGGACACCGGAGGAGTTTAAGGAGACTGGGATCTGTACCAGGTGCCTGGCCAAGGGGCCATGTGGTATATTGATTGCGAAAACGGCCCTGATTCTCACCCACCCCTGAATCCGCTGCAATGTGATTTTACAGCATCTCTCATCAAGAGCGGAGTGTATTTCCCTCCCCCTGGATCCCAGGCTGGTTTTGTCACTTGCTCTGACAATAGACTGGGATGGAAGGGATGGTATGCCAATTCTGAGCTTAGGCCACAAGAGCTCTTCTGCGCCTTTGCTGTGAACCATCCTGGAATTGGGCCGGAGGACGGGAGGCCACGTGAAACCATCCCAGCTGCCCCAGCCAAGGCCCCAGACTCAGGAGACAGCCCTGCATGGCGAGCATGGCAGCCTTGCTGACTCACAGGGGGCCGTAGATGCTTGAGTGAGTCCACTGAGCCCAGCTCAGAGCAAAACTGCCTGGGGACCTGCAGACTCATGAGCAGTAAGTGGCTGCCATTTCAAGCAACTGAGTTTTGGGAGAGTTTGTTACATGGCATTGTGCAGCAAATGGATAACCAATATAAGACATGTTAGGGAGAAAATCTAGCTAGTGCCCAGCTTGCCGACCCATGTTCCCGGGCATGGGGCCAGATATCCCATGTGTTTCTAATTTGCAGGAAGATGCCATGCAGGGTACCTGGGCGGTGGGGTCACACCTGTTCACAGCCTGGTGGAGCCTGTAATCTCTAGAGATCACACATTCCTCAGAGACACGGCTGTGGAAATTATCCAACTTGAGCTGCTGGGGAGAAATGTATACCACTAGCCATGTCTGGGTATGTCCTTCCCCACCCTGGGATTATACGTTTTGGTTTAGACATTTCTATATGGTGGCCATGAGTGGAGAACAAAAACAAGCAAACAAAACAAAAACAAAAAACCTGTGGCCTCAAACAGGGGCTTGTGGGAGACTGGCAAGAACAGGAGCAACATGGGCCGTTTGAACCCAGTGGGAGGAAAAGAATCCAAAAGACGGGTATAGAGCCCCATTCAGAATTCCTTGGAAGAAAGGTGAGGACAGAGGTAACAAAGTAACAAGAAACCGCCTGATGCCAGGAGTTGCCAATTGGATGCCCTCTTTGCCCACAGCTTCTCCTGCTCACCCCCCCTCCATCCAGGTCACTCTCTCCTCTGTCCCCCATCCTCCCCAGGGGCTCCGGATGCACACGTGGAACAGCCTCTGGGGTTTCCAAATATGTCCTAGATCCTGTCATTTGCCCCTAAGCTTTACTTAACAGGACTGTTCCAGGGACCGTCGCTCAGCCCAACCCCAACAACCACCAGCCCCTGTTCATTCACCACCTAGCATCTCTCTGTTCTCCCAGCTCCCACCCTGATGATCCCCATCCCACTCCCAGACTCCCCACTTCCAAGTGACCACCACTTCCAAATGGGATTGATGTTAGTCTACTACATAAAAACCTCATTTCTGCAGTCTAACACAGAGGGTCTTGCTCATCCAGCCCTTTGCTTTTTCTCTCCCCTGCTTTCCCCCACCCCCACCCCACCTGCCCCACTTCTGGGCAGCAGCCAACTGCAGTTTCCTCCAGCTTCCAAGACTCAGCCTAGGCACAGACTTCTGGCTCTCCTTCCTGCGTTCCTGCTGCCTTCTGAGTGGCCCCAGGGGGCCCCAGCTGGGTGAGGGACCACCAGGTCTCAGAATGCACCATGGTGTGCTGTGTTCAACAGCTCTGCCTCTTTTTCCAGGGTGCAGGGTCCTCGAGGTCTGTGCTCCATGATCATGTCCCCCGGGGCCCACTCTGAGTGGGCCAAGAAATGTTCAGACATCCTTCCTCAGAACCTGGTGTACTCTGGCCACGCCATAAAGGAACGGACAGCAGATGCTGCCCCAGGGCTGTGGCCACTTCTCAATTCACCTGCTGGTTGCAGTCCCTCACCAACCCCCCCAGGTCCCCCATGACCTGAGGGCTGGCTGCCCTTGCTGGCATGCCTGGAAGCCAGGCAAGGCCACAAGCAGGATGCCAGGGGATCGTGGGGTGCAGCCAGGCCGGGAACAGTGGATGGTCCTTCTGGGGCAAACACACCAACGCCCATGGACAGACATGGTTCACTTTCCCTGGGAGTCCACATCCACTTCTGCCCCATACCCTCAGCGCTCAGGGCCGGGGGTTGGCTGGGAGATGGGGGTCCAACCGAACCCAGTACCTTCATAGTGGCTGAAGTTCAAAGGCTGAGGTAGCTGGAGACACAGGCACAACAGCCCTAGGTCTCAGGTAGGAGGCGTGGGAGGGGCAGGTGTGGCCCAAACCTTGCAGGCATGCAGGCAGCCCACTCAGGCACAGCCTCTGGTGTCCCTCTCCATGCCTGGGCTGAAGGGGTTATAGGGCAGCCACTGTCACCAGGCCAGGGGAGAAGCCATTCCGGAGCTGCGTGCACCCTCCCCAGCCTGCAGGTCGCTGAGTGCCCGCTGGGGAGGGAGGAGCAGATGGGGAGGGTTTGGTCAGGGGTTCCAGGAGACTCCCCACCAACACCTGCCATACCTCATCCCACCACCCAGAGCCAGGGCAGAGACTTACCACACCCTCCCCGGTGAGGGGGGATGTGTCTCTCACTGGGGGTGCTTTCCCAAACCCTGCCTCACAGAAGACTCCCTCTTTTGACCTCCGCCCCTTACCTCTCCTGAGGGGCCCCTTAGGCCTTCCACCATGGCTCACCTCAAACTTGCTCATGAACTCCGCGAAGATGCCGAAGAAGGCCTCAGAGGTGGTGGCTTTGGAATCCTCCCCAAAGAAGGCCAATGCCTTGCTTAGCTCCTCCATGGCCTCTCGCTGCAGCCCGTCCAGCGCCCTCAACACAGGCTGGGCAGTCTCCAGGAATGACTGATGGGCCTCTGTTCAGGAAACTGCAGACCCACTGGGTGCCCCCAGGTTCTCGGGCAGTGACCCCAGACAGCAGCCAAGCTGCCCCACACCCGTCTGGCCCAGATCCAGTGCTCAGCTGTGAACCATGCCCTGCTTAGGGGCCCCAGGCCTGCTACCCCCAAGTTCATCCTGAGATCGGCCATGTGCAGCCCAACCGCAGCCATTTCCCTTGCCCCTCTCTACAGGGCAACTGTCTCCTCCCTCCCAGATCTGCTCAGCTGCCACCACCTCTCATCCACAAGCATTCACTCAGAGTAGTCCCCTGTCCCTCTCTAGGCCTACGCTGTCTCTCCTTTTCCATGGCACTTGTCACTCTCTGTGCTCAGCGAGAACATTCCTCTCTCCTGACTGTCTTCTGGTGGGCCAGGGGCCAAGGAGCCCCTTTTTATATCTTATAACTTAAGTCTGGGCTCTCCTGGGGACCATGACAATGGGACAAGGCAGCGGCTTTGGGACAAAGAGCTCCTCCCAGCTACACACAGGCTTGGTACAAGCACTTGGATTCTAAATGGCCCGGGACAGACCCTCTTCTAGCTCCCCCAGACACACAGCAGCCTCTGCCCAGAATCTCTGCATGGAGACAGGGCCCACAGTGGTCCCTGGAGCCACAGCCAGCTCTACCTGACCACCCCAGGGTCCATCATGGCACTGGGATGGGCTGCTCGGAGGATACCGTCATGACCATGGCAAACTTGTCCTCGCTACAGGGGGACATGCTCTGGCAGGCAACCTGTATCTCACTGATGGTGCAGTGGAGATCATCCAGGTCACTGGTCAGGGCCCGTTGGTTCACTGTAGGGAAGGGGACAGAGCCTCATGGAGCCACATTCCCAGCCCAGGACAGCAGTGCCTCTGCCTCCCCACCCACCCACCCAGCCTACCTTTGGCAGCCAGGGGCACAGTAGGCAGGTCCTGAGCGAAGCCCAGGAGTTCAGGGAAGTGCTGGCTCAGCGATTTGGCAAGGATGTGCAGGAAGGTGGACTTCCCGTCCACTGTCTTGGTGGAGTTCAGCTGCAAGTGACCCCCAACATACAGACTCCTCAAGGACCCCATCAGATTCCCCATCACATGGCCCAGGTACTCTCAGCCCTGCTCCTCCCAGACTGCAGCTTCAATTCCTGGCCCTCAACACTCACTAACTCCAAAGCCCATAAACTGATTGCCAGTGCTCCTCCCTCTGAGGTCTCAACTGCTGGGACACCATAGGCCTCTCTAGGAGTTTGGAGGTTCCCTGGCCCAGATCCCTGAGACCCCAGGAACCAGGCATGTGGCACCCAGCTAGAGGAGAGTCCTGGGCTTCTCTGTCCTTGTAGGCAGATATAGCCCAAGAGTCTCTGACACCAAGGAGATGGGGAGCATCGCTCATAGATCTTCCCTCTTGTGGTGTTCTGGAAGCATCTGTGGCTCATCTGTGGCTCATCTGAGCCCCAGACGTTCTAAACCACGTATATCTACAAATGGAGTTTTTCTTCCTCTTGCACCCCAGGGAAAAGTCCAAGAAACACTGGGGGAAGGCTAGGTATTTGAGTGCTGACAGCGCTGATGCTGTGGAGGGTACAGAACCTACCAGGTGTGCTGTCCCTTTCCTCCTGGAGCTTTTGCTCCCCACTAGTCCCCAAGTCCAGATCCCGAGGCTTGGCTTGGAGGAGCATCCGCACCCTCCCCCTGCCAAACTTTGCTGCAGGCAAGCCCTGGCCTGTGTGCAGCCATTTCTTCCTCCCATGGGGGAAGGGCCCTGAGTGGCCACTCTGCCACAATCTGGTCAGGCCTCGCCTACCCAGCCTCAATGGCAAAGCAAGGCTGGCTCCTCACCTCTGTCAGGAAGTTGATTTTGAAGCCTGTGGTCTTGTTGGTTTTGGGCTGTCCATTGTTGAGATAGTTGCCCATGGCCAACACAAACTGTGGAAGGGAAAGTGTGCAGGCAGGTGCTTGCCCCACCCCTCACCACTGGGTCCATAGGGATGCACCTCCAGGCTGGAAGCCCCCAGTTGGGCAGAGGGGCAGGGAGTGACCACGGAGGGGGGTGCCCTGACCTCCAGGATCTTGGCCAGCTTCCGGCTGTTCTTGAGCTCCAGGGAGGCCTGGCGCAAGCACTCCAGGCTGCCCCGGATCTCTTCTGTCTTCTCCTGAAGGGTAGCCTGGAAGTGGAGGCTGCGCAGGCGGGTTTTGTATTCGGGAACGGATAGCATCTGCCAGGAAGGCAGGGCCGTGATTATGCATCCATCCGGACAGGACGGCCAGGAGACCCACTGCACCATCCAACCTCTCATGGGGGTCAGCGGGCTGCCTGGACTTGGTAGTCCCATAGGAAAAATAAGCACAACCTCTAGGGGGCACCCTCATCCCATTTATTGTGCTTTGGACCTACTGTGGGACTTGGCCCTTAAAAGTGTCAGCTGGGACTCAGAGGAGTGAGAGTGGGGGCGCAAGTGGAGCGGGACCGACGCGGCCCTGGGACAAAGCAGGAGACTGGATGGAGGCGGCCGAGGCCGCCGGGCACAGCCCCTGACCCTGGGCGGGGCGCACGGCTGCTGCACCTGCAGGACGAACTGGTCGGGCTCGCTGAGGCGGCCGGGAGCCTCGCGGAAGGCCTGGTAGCGCAGCTCCTCGTCGGCGTCCGGCGCGAAGAGCAGCAGCTGCGCCAGGTGCGCGGGTTCCAGGCGCCCGGGCTCCATGCTCATGAGCACCTGCCGCAGCTCCGCGGGGCTCAGCTTCAAGTGTGCCAGCAGGATGGCTGCGGGTGGGGCCGCCTACGTGAGCCCGGGCGGGGCCCCGGCGGAAAGCGGGCGGGGCCTAGAGGTTCACCCGGGCTACTGGGTGGAGCCTAGAGGTTCGCAGGTAGGGAGTAAACCTGGGCGAGGCAGGAGCCAGCCAAGAGATGAAGAGGGTCCTTCTTCCCGGGGATCGAGGACAGAGCGAGGGCGGGGTTCTCGAGGACACAGTGCTAGCTAGACCTGCGAGGGGCCCGGGGCGGCCGGGGCCTGGAGGCGGGGCCAGAACTGGGGCCCCAACAGGGGCGGGGCCAGCGGGGGTGTACCCAAAGCCAGCATCTGTCCAGGGAATCGGGCTGGATGTGGGAGCTGGGAGGGGGCCTTCACCCTGCTGGGCGGCGGGAACCTTTGAAGCGGGGGTTGCCTACAGCCTAATCTCTGTCATCCAAGGGGCGGATGGGCGGCTCTGCGGCCCAGGTAGGGCCGTCCCTGCCCCCCACAACCCCTAGGACTCCCTAGCCCCTCACAGGTGTTGTAGGCCTTCTTATGCGACAGGATCTCCACCACCTCCTTCTTCCTGAAGGGCTCAGGCCCGGGCGCTGGCTCTGGAGGGGTCAGTGATGGTTTAATGAGCGGGGGCCAGGCGAGGCTGCGTGGGAGGTGCGGCCACCCCAACCACCCTGATGCTCCCTGACCATAGCCTTGACGGATCAGCTCCAGGTGTCCAGAGTCCCCACGCATGGACTCTGTCGCCTGGTCTAACACTGGGCATTCACAGTGCACGGCCCTCCTCCTATCCTCTGACTCCTGAGTGGGTGGGACTGAGCTGGCTGGGTCAGGGAGACCTGTCACCTCTGGACCTGGTGGGTGCTTCCTGGAGAGACAAGGGCCTCTCTCTTCCCCCGGGGAACACTTTCCACACACATTATCCCTGGCTGCCTGGAGCCCCACCTAACATCTATAGAGGGATGCCCAGAGGGTGGAGGGGAGAGAGGGACTGCGGGGGGAGGGGGTCTGTGGGTGCATCCCGTCCACCTGACTCTGGCTGTGTGACTGAAAGGGTCACATAGGCTGTCTCCTGCTGTCTCCTGGGAAGGTGTCAGAGCCACGGGATCAGTTTTGAAATGAGGGTTGAGGGTGTCTGGCATCTCGTAAGCATGCAGTAAAGTCGGATGTTAGCATCTCAGTTTTGAGGCAGGAAAACGGAGGCTCAGAGAAGCTAACTCAGGGACACAGTAAGTGAATTAAGTCAGTGCAGACTTTTGGGGCTCTGAGCCTGGGACACCACAGAGACCTTGGTTTGGGGGTCCCCCGGGGCCCTCAGGCCACTCACTCGCAGTTTTCTGGGTGCCGAAGTGGAGCTCCAGGTCGAGGTATTTCACCATGTCACTCAGCTTGTCATAGTCAGAGTCTTCCCCAAGCTGCAAGGGAGAGGCAGGCCCAGAGTGAGAAGGAGCCCTGGCAGCTGGCCTGCCGTCCCCAGGAAGAGAGCCCATTGAGGCCCTGGGGTGAGCCCAGGGGCAGGAGACTGTGGGAGAAGCTAAATCATGCACTCGTGAGCTGGCTCCTCTGGCGGTCAGTCACACTCACACTTGGAACACTCTCCACGAAAAAGCCAGCAGCTGTGCTGGGGCGGGGGAAGGGGCTGCAAAGGGGCTGCAGCCACCCAGGGGGTTTCGCAGTGGCGGAGGGTCTGGCCCTGTGTTGAGATGGCTTTTGCAGGGAGTGAGCTCACCAGAGCTTCCCCAGGTTTCCAATGAGGGGGGGCTGAATCAGGGAAATGCCAGGGGTCAGAAGCTGGACAACTTCTCAATGCTGCTGCCCAGGCCACCCTCCCCTGGTGCATGGCACCCTGGGGCTCCAGGCCACCTACCTGACCCCAGATGGTGCCTTCCGAGTTCTCTACCTGCTCCCACCGCAGGCGCTTGACGCTCATGTGGCTGGTCTCACTGCGGCGGTGACCCAGGCCCCGGGACAGCATGGGGGGTGCACAGGGCACAGGTGGGGGCAGGGGTGGTGGGGGCGGTGGAGGGACTGGGTGGCTCAGTTGGGTAAGGGGCTTGGCCAGAGTCTGAGTGGGGCCCCGAGGACCATCAGGGGTCCGAGGGATGGGCTTGGGGTCATGGAAGGGCAGGGGTGGCGGTGGGGGGGGGCTGAGTGGGGGCAGGGGGATGTGGTCAGAGATGGAGGAGTAGGTCAGGGAGCTGCCCTCCTCACTGCTGCTGATGCACTCGCTAGCGCTGCTCCGCTCATTGGTTACAAAGCTGCCCTGGTCATCGTCGTGGAAGCTCATCTGAAGGGGACAGAACAAGGGGAGGGGAGGGCCAGGCTGGGCTCAGGGACAGTAGAGCAGAGGGCGAGGTGAGGGAAAGTGGGGTATCCTGGGGCAGGGGATGGGATGGCCTAGGGACAAGAATAGGATACTCTGGGCAGTTAGCCCAAGGTTGCAGGGGTGGAGGGTCCGACAGTGTTCGGGGTACAGGACAAAGAATAGGGTGATCTGAGATGGGGTGTATGGGGTGGCCTTGAGTGAGGGGTGTCCTAGCTTGAGTCAAAGGGTGCGATAGCTCAAGCCAGAGAGAGGGGTGGCCTGGGACAGGTCCCCAGGGCAGCGAGCTCAGGTACACTGTCCCCCTTGAAGATCCCCACACTGCACCTGCTTCTGGCCCTCCACCTCTGCCTGCAGGCTCACCTCCTCGTAATCATTTTCCGGGCTCAAGAAGTCATCCCCAATGGGGACCCGGGGGCCCAGCTGCTCGCTCAGGGCATCCAGGAAGCGGTCAGTGTCAGTGTCCTGGCTTCGAACAGGCCGGGAGAAGGTGAAGAGCTTCCTGCGGCTGGGCTGGCGGGCCAGGTCCGGGCTGGGGGGGCTGTCGGAGTGGATGGGCCTGGGGCCTGGCTGTGGGGAGGGCGCCCTGCTGCTGTCCAGGCTGGCGTAGGGGTGAGACTCGGAGCTGCTGGGGGAGGCTGGGCCCCCTGAGCACAGCGGGTAGTAGCAGGGGGAGGGCAGGAGCTGCTCGCTGGGCCAGGAGACGCCGGACAGGGTCCTGGGCCCTGGGGTGGTGGGGCACATGTGAGGACCCTGTTCCAGCCAGTACCTGGGTTCTGGGTGCAGGCTGGAGGGGAGGGGCCCAGGGCCCGTGGGCTCTGTGTCCCTGGGCCCCCTCCTTTCCCTCCCTGGACACAGTTCCCAGAGGGCGGTCAAAGATTAGAGGTGGGGGCACTGTTTAGGCCAAACCCAGCTCATCTTGGAGGGGAGCCAGTGGTCCCACTTGGGACCCATGGAACACAACTCGAAGGGCCAAGGGGCCTTCTACAGGCCTCAGACCAGCCTCACAAGGCACCTCCGCTCACAGGAGCATTGCCCAGGGGTTGCCATGTGTGCCCTGTGAGAGCAGGGACCTCCCCTGCTGTGCCACTCCAAAAGCAAGGCATGCTCTGCAGCTCCTTCCACAGCCACGTGCTAGCCTGGGAACACCTCTGGGGGCAGCCCTCTGCTTTCTAGATCCACAGCAGTGGGGAGAGTCAGAGGGGACCGGAGGGACGAGGGCATCCCTGACCTGGGTGGTCTCTCACCATGGAGGCTGCTGGGGTTCCCCAGAACTCATTCCCATGGCCATGGAGCAAAGCGGGGACAATACCCAGACAGACAGACAGCTGGGTGGCAGAAGCCAGTGCTGCCCTCAAGAATTGGGCTGGCCAAGCCCCTACCTGCTCTGCCTGCCGGGCTGGGCACTGGTGGGGAGGCACGGGATCTGGATGTGGTCCCCATCTTCCCTTTGAAGCTGCTGCTTAGTCTGGACTCCAGCTCTGCGTAGACAGCTGACATCTGCAGGAAGAGGAGGCAGGAGTCCAGTCACCATCCCCTTCCCTGCGTGGCCATCACACGGCCTCAGAGGCCAGGCCTGGCTGGCCTTGGAGGCAGGGGTCTACCCCATCCCCACACTGACACCGCCAGGGCAGAGCTGTCTCACCATCTTGGGGTTGGGAGTCTCAGGGAGGGATGTGCCATCGCCTGCCTGGCGCTCGCCTGGGACCAGTGGAAGAGGCATCTCAGGGAAGTCGCTGGGGCCTGCGGAGGGAGGGCAGACTCAGCTGAGAGGGGTCTAATGACTGCTTTGGTGCTCAGGCACTGACCAGGGGTCAGGGAGAAAGAACCTGCCCCAAGAGGGCTGCCGCCCCACCTGTTTCTGGGGACTTCTCACTTTGCAGATGGGAAACCCTTGCACTCTCTCATGCCTTTGGGTCTGGGCCTTACCGCAGCCGAGGCTGGCCTCCAGGCCCTGGGACCGCAGGCTGCGGCGGCACATAGAGGAGGCCCTCAGGGAACTCCGCCGCTGGGGCTCGGACACCGGCTCGGGCTCCGGCTCGGGCTCCGGCTCCAGGTCCAGCGAGGGTTCTGGCTCTGTTGTGGGACATGAAGGAGGGAGGGGCCCTTGCCTCTCAGCCAGACCAGGAGCCAGCAAACACAGGTAGGGGAGGGCAGCAGCCAGCTGCGCCAACTGCGCCCCCAGCCTGCTTGGCTCTTAGGACAGCTGCCCACGGGAAGCCTGGCGTGAGAAGTGGGTGCCAGGGGCAGGGGCACGGGGGGTGGTGCTAGCCAGAGCACGGGGTCTGCGGGAGGTGGCCACGGTGCACCCCACAGGGCCTGTCCTTGTGTCAGGAGCCCAGGGCCCCGCAATTGGAGGTCTCAGTGCCCAGCTGTAGCTGCCTACAGGGACGAATGGGGTGAAAGGAAGTCCAGATTGAGGCAGAGTGTGAGATACCTGCACCCCAGACCTGCTGAAATCCTGGACACTCCCTCTACTAATTGTGGGTCCCTGGGACTCGGGACAGTGAACACAGCAGGGCCAGCACATGGACCTGCTGGCCGTGAACATCCGGTGTGGAGCGCCTAGACAGGATGCACAGGGTTTCAATTCCTGTGGCCCAAACAACGAAGTGCATGGTTTTGCCAGCTCACGGCTCTGTGACCAGTGGCAGCAATGACAAGGCCTGGCAGGCCCTTGTGCTCGTCAGTGCCAGCCCAGGTGTGACCCGGCTACACACTCACGATCCAGGTCTGCACATGGCACAGCTACCAATTCCCCCCACTGCCCATTTCATGGATGAGAAGCCTGAGGCCATGGGCAGTTAGGTGGGGTGTCTGAGGTTATGTTGCATTTGCTCCTTAAATCTGGGAAGGCGCATCTGAGGGGCAAGGCGTGAGACCAGCTGGCTGTGCGGGGTATGTGTCTGCAGGGTTCAGGGGCACTTCTGTGTGGGGGGCAGGGAACCATGTTGGATGTAACACCCACCAGGTGAGAACAGGTGTCTGGCCCAGGGCAGGGCTGCTCACCTGCCATGGCTGTGTAGCCCAGGAAGCAGGCGATTTTCTCCTGGCAGAGTTCCTGCTCCTCGTAAGTCAGCAGCTGGTAGACAAACTGCCAAAGCACCTGCTTGGCAGGCGTGTCCAGCACAGGGTAGACATCGACGATGAGCGTGTCGATGTTCCTGGGAGGAGGTGCAGGAGCAAGGCATTCCTTACCCTGGGCCTCACCTTAGGGAGCGCAGTGGGGTAGGCATGGACAAGGGGGGCACTTCTAGGCCACAGATTTCAAGCTCATGCCCTGCCCCCCCTTCCCACTGCCAAGACAGAGAAGGAGACAGGAAGGGAGGTTTGGGGGACAGGCTGCCCACATTCAAATCCTGCCTCTGCCACTTACCAACCAAGTGACCTTTCTCAAGTTACTTAACTTCTCTGTGCCTCAGTTTCCTCATCTGTAAAATGGGGATGAAAAGTGCCATCTATCGCACAGAGCTGCGGTGAAGATTGAAACGGATGGAGTATATTGGGACAGCTGAGCCACGGAGTCAGGGATCAGCAAATGATGGCCCCTGAGCCAAAATCTGGCCTGCCGCCTATTTTTGTAAAGAAAGTTTTATCAGAACGTGCTATGCCTATTTGTTTGTATATTGTCTGTGGCTGTTTTCAAGCTACAACAGCAGAATTGAATAGTTTCGAGAGAGACAGTGTAGCCTGCAAATCCTAAAATATTTACTACCTAGCCCTTCGTAGAAATAGTGTACTGATCTCCTCATTACATGAAAAGAAAACTGGGTTCTCGTACGCATAAAGATGAACTCTGGTTGGATAAAAGACCAAGGTGTGAAAGCTAAAATTATGAAATTAATAGGAGAGAATGCAGGAAAATGTCTTTTGAGCTGCAGACAGGGGCAAACACAGAACCCTTGGTGAACAACAGCCAGATGCAGGATGGAGTACACAGCACGATGATGATGCCAAATAAAAAATACATCATGCAGAGCAGCAACGCCTGCCCACTTTCCAAGAACCCCATCAGACAAAGGGGTGCCCACTGCACGCATCAGACTTGGCGAGCAGGGATGGGGGCCAAAGGGAATGAAAGGTGGAAGCACCCCACTGTCCACTGACTGATGGCTGGACTGACAACACATGTCCCGTCCACATGGGGGGACATCTGGCCCTAAAACAATGAAGGGATGTCATAAGTGGGATTAACGCTGGAAACACTCTAAGTGATGGAAGTAGATACGAATGTCCACATAGTGTGCCACTCTGTTCATGTGAAATGTCCAGAATGGGGAAATTATAGACAGAAAGTGGACTAATGGTTGCTTACAGTGGGGTGGAGAAAGAAGCAGGTGGGGGTGAGGGGTGCAGGGTCCTTTCTGAGGTGACGAGAGTGTTCTAAACTTCAGCATGGTGACAGCTGTGCATGAATGTACGACACGCTAAAATATACTGAAGACCAGTGCACTGAATTCCCAAATGGGTGACTTGTATGGCACGTGAATTATGTCTCGATAAAACTCTTTCAACAAAAAAAGAAAAAGGATGAACAAGTGAGGAGCTTTGCAGCACCGTAACAATGACCCTCTGGGTGGAGGAGTGTGATAAATGCAGGCTGCTGCCCATGAGCTACAAAAAGAAAGACACCAAACCAAGCCCCAGAGTGTCTGGCCTGTGGCGAATGCCTGCAGGCGTGTGGCATCTTGGGGCCTTGCTGACACTGGAAGTACCGTCCCTGGCTGGCCCCACTGTCCACGCTGCAGGTGATTGACCACTGTCTGCTTCACTTTACAGACAAGGCCTTGACTCGCACAGGTCATGTGGCTGGGAAGTTTCAGAGGCAGGTGTGTTCTGGTGCAGCCCCGCGTCCCCACATAGGAGCCCCTGTTACCAGCTGCTGTTTCCTTTGAGCCTCCCCCTGAGGTGGGGGGTGAGAAGGCTCAGGCAGGGAGACTTGGATGGTGAGTCTGGGCAGGATTTGGGGCCCACACAGGGCAGGTGCCTGCCCCACTCTGGCCTGGCCACCTGTGCTGGAAGAAGCTCTCGAGGGCCCGGCAGACCCCGTAGCGCTCAGGAGGTGTGAGCAGGTGCTCCAGCTGCTGGCTGAAGGTCCTCCCCTGCACACGGATGCTGGACGGCAGGATTTCCGCCACCCACTGCAGGGAGGTGAGCGCCGAGGATGGATTGGGGGAATCCAAAGAATCAGAGTCTGCAGGGCCACAAATGGAAGAGGCATGGGTGACCCGGTGTCCCCAGGTCAGGTGCTAAGGCTGGGGGAACTCCTGATATCTGTGGACTCAGCCCCGAGGCCAGGGGTGGGGATGGAGGGAGAGGCCAGGTGGAGTCCCTGAGGTGGTTCCACTGGGTTCCACAGCACCACCTTGGGAGGGATGCTGTGGGTTTGGGGGCAGAACAGAGGGGACCCCTCAGGGTCTCTGTGGCAGTGGGGGTCTCACCGCTGGCGAACGGGACGGGCCCCTCCTCTACCACCAGTGTGGGCATCGCACCGCTTCCCTGCAGCATGGACACCACCTTGTCGTGGGAGCAGTTCCTGCCGAGCAGAGATGGCCCAGGAGGGCCTGGCAGGGATGAGCCCCGCCCAAGGCCACCCGCCAGACCTCCCTGTCCTGCCCGGCGAGGCCGTACAGCAAGTCCACCTTGGGGTCACAGACAGGTGCCGGGGACCTGTCTCTGCAACTTGTTAATCTTTTCAGGAAAAGCTCCAGGCCCAGGGCCTGCTGGACACTTCTGGGCACAGAAGGGCTCTCACCCATATCACCCCCCAAGGCAGGGCTCCCCTGGTGTCCCCTCTGTGGAGCTGGAGTGTTTTCTGTCTGGAAGGACAAACTGATGTCCTAGCTAGGGTGGGAAAATACATTCAAGAGTTCCCACAGGACGAGGGACAAACCCTAGGGACCAACTGCTCAGAGGAGATTAGGACCATGGCCGAGAGGTCCCAAGAGGTGGCAGTCTTGGGGGATGGTTCACCACCAAGCTCTGGTGTCCCCAGTGGCCTCTGACCTCATGTCCAGTCCATTGAGGAAGAGGATCCGGTCACCAGACCTGAGGGAAGCGCTGTCGGCTGGACTTCCTGGGGGCGAGAAGAGAGGGTGCATGGGTCAGCGGGGCAGAGTCACTCCCATTTCACAGGTCAGAAATGGGACGGGGACCACCAGTAGACACAGCACCTCTCTGCTCTCCGAAGCTCTAACCAGGGGGTGGGCAGTGCTGGGGGTGGTGCAGGCCACCGGTCAGCCCTGAGCTGTTGGGGAAGAGCTGACACGAAGGAGATCCGGAGAACAGCGTTTCTGCAGCACCTGTGCCCCTGGAGGTCCCCATGCTGGACGCTGTTCTCAGCCCTCATCTAAAGGTCTGCAGCAGAGACTCCTCTGCACCTTTGTCACCAGAGAAAACCTGTCTGCTTGGAGGGAGGCAGTGCCCTCCCTCGGGCTGAGAAACACGGTGTCAATCTTGTTTTAGGCTTCAATATCGGGGGCCTTGCTGACACTGAATTGACTGACTAGCCCTCCTAGGGCTAGCCAACTCCGAGACAGAGCAGGTGACTGGGCTGCAGGCAAGCAGGCCCTTGGCTGGCAAACCCACAATCCTGAGCCCACACCTGCTGGCCTTCTTGATGGGCTCTCACAACCTGAGCCACGGAGCACTTGCCCTTATCATCCAGAGCCAGGTGCCAGACAACTAGGGACAACCCTGGGCCCCTGAGCGCCCCTGGAATTGTTCACACTAGCCAGTCCGAAGCCTGCTCACCCTACTGTGCCCATTTCTTCCCACAGAAACCACAGCAAAGGTCCTCCTTGTTCATGGTTCCCACTGGCTCCCTCTGCCTTGGGCGGCAGGTGGTTAACAGCCTGGAGGCTGGGTTGGGCAGACCAGCACACCTGATTTTTAGCATGGCCCTAGGCCACGGGTCTCTGGCTACACACGTGGAAGAGGCAGGGAGGTGGCAGTGGTGCTGGTGGCATCGTTGGAAGGGACACATCCAAAGAGGAGAGAGTAACCATTTCTGGAAGAAGCTGCTGAGAGCAGCTTGGGACCTTTTCCAAATGACAGTACGTCCACAACTTAGTGGCACACAGATCCGAGAAGACCCTGAAGACAGGGTTAGATCTCGGGATTCTCCAGTGGCTGGAACAATGATGCAAAGGCACTGAGGTGCTTTCCCAGGGAAGTTGATATCCATCTCACAAATCGTGTGCTGGAAGTGTGAGGTGCAGAGGGCAGAAAGGACACAGCCAGGGCCCTGATGGGGATGTGTCACCAAGACCGCCATGTTCGGGTGCTGGGAGGGGATGGGCCCAGGCCAGAGCAGGTGATGCGGCCCGGTGAGTGGTTACAGGGAGTTTGGTCAGCAGCAGGAGATATTTCTGGCCTCCGGGGACCTTCCACACTGGAATGAGCTGCCTCAGCAGACAGGAATGTCTTCTTCCCTCCCTCACCCCTGCACCAGCTGGAGGGGTGAGGAGGAGCAATCCCTGCTCTGCCTTCTTCAGGATGCCCCAGTCCCAGGGCAGGAAGGGGCTGGCTGGGTGGGAGGAGGAGGGGAGTCCAGACCAAGGGGACTGGGTCAAGGCAGAGGCCCAGCAGCCCTGACACCTCTCTGGGCCTGGCCTGCTTGGCAAATGCCCAGTTCATGGGGACTGAGGCACCCCACACAGGGCATGTTGTCTGGGGTGCAGCCTGGGCAGACACCAGCTCTGCTCTGGCTGCCTGTCCCAAGGAGGGCCCCCCTCTCTGTGGACACAGGAAAGGTCTGGATGGAGGACTTGGTTCACCTGGCTGCGGGGTGACCCTGAACTTGGATGGTGTTGGCCCAACTCCAGCAGATGAATGATTTGGACGTGCTGCTGCAGGACATGCAAAGGACACAGACTATACGAGGTTGGTGGGGAGGTGCTGAGCAGAGGCCTGAGGGGTCTTTCGCCCCATCCCGGACAGCCCCCTACCCCTCACCAGGCAGGACAGACTCGATCCAGACAGGCCCGTGGCCTCGCAGTGTGAAGCCGAAGCTCTTGTTGCCCTTGTAAATTCGGACGGTCCTAGGGCAGAAAGAAGGCACGGGGTGGGGGTGGGCAGCACACCCTGCCCTGGGGAGAAGGGGCTGGGAGACACAGGGGACCGAGATGTCCTGTTCCCCTTAACATCCCCTACCCATTCACCCACCCATGCCAGGCGTCCATGCCTCGCCCCCGCGCCCTCTGTCCAATCTGCGTTATGAGCTTGTCCAGGAGCAGGCAGTGTCTGCAGCCCGTGCCCCGGCCCCAGTACCTGCGCGCGCCCCCCGGGCCAGCGTGGCAGCCCAGCAGCGAAGGGGTCTTGCGTGGAGGTGGTTCGTCAGGGCGGCGTGGGGCGGCGCTGGCGCGCGTGGACACCAGGAGGCGCTCCGGCCGCTCCTCGCTGCGGCTCCGGCGCAGCCGCTGGGCGCTCTGCGCCCGCCGGGCGCGGCACAGCTTGCCCAGCAGACCCTGGGACACCACCTCGTCGAAGCGCGCACGATGCTTCTTGGGGATGAAGATCCTGCCAGGGAGGCCAACTGAGTCGGGGCGCGCTCTCAGACCGTGCCCCGATCACCGCACACCGCGCCCCGATCACCGCACACCGCGGCCCAAAGGCACCTCCTAGCAGGTTCCACCCCAAGCTCTCCCGCCTCTGCTCAGGGTGGCTGGGGACTCAGCAGCAGGCACCCCACCTCCCCCTGGGTCTCTGAACTTGCTATTTGGCTCTGCCTTCTGGGGCAGCCAGGCACTGGGCTTCAGAGCTGAAGACACTAGAGTTCCTTCTCTCAGAGAAGCCTTCAGGAAGTGGTGAGAAGCAGAGGGGAGGCTCTCATTGTCCCCCTTGTGAGGGCCCACACCCCGGAATGTTTCCTTGGTGACCATGGGTCTCCTCTGCGACCTAGAAGCTCTCTGAGGGCTGGGTCTGTAGCTCAGCTTGGAGCCACGGTGACCAGCTGGGCTCAGCCTATGGGAGGGACTCAGTGACTCCATAAACAGGGGTCTGCCCATGGTCCAGCCACACACCTGAGTGATGGTAGCAGTTAACACCCAGGGGGACTCCTCAGTCCACAGCAGAGGATTCTGAGGGTCCATAGCTTTCCAGAGTTATTGCAGCTGGCCCTTGCACAGCTGGGGTGGAAGCCCAGCCTCGCGGGCCTTGGCACTGTGGCAGAGCTCTGCTAAGGGCCCCTGAAGCTCTGGTTGTTAGCAAGCCCCCCCCCCCCCCGCCAGCTGCATTCCATGCTCCCTTCCCTGTTTTTCTGGTACCAGGGGCCAGTACCAAGGGAATAGTGGGGAGGGGGTGGGGGGATCAGTGGTCTTGCAGCCAACTGAAATGCAACCCCTCTGGGGTCAGCCCGTGGCCCCACTCAGTTTCCTAGACCTCTGTGGGTAGGATTAATAAGGCCAGGTGGGCAAGATAGCTGCCTGCTGGGAGGGAAGGGGAGCGTCAGGACCTCCCCCCACCAGCCCTGCCACACACAGTGAGTGAACTCTGCTTCTGAATGTCCCGGGAGACCAGGGGGACAGAATGAGTGGCTACTCAGCGCTGCCAGGCGCATCCTTGCCTGACCCGCTCATCCCTGCCACACAGCAATTCCCCAAAACCTAGAGTCTCAGCCTCATTCCCCAGATGGTCACTCAAGGTCTCTGGAGCCTGACACCTCCATCTGCCTGGCCTGCCCATTCCCCACACCCTCCTGCACCCACCACATGCCTCATGCTCAGACAAAGGAGAGATGACAAGGCGGAAACTGTCCACCTCACACTTTGGGCTCCGGCCCCAGACTCCAGAAGGCATCAGCCCAGGGCCAACCTGGGCAGGGGCCAGATGACCATCCCAGCTCTGCCCTCCAGCAGCAGCTAGAAAAGACCCTGCTGAACCAGGAACCAGACTGAATCTCCAAGAGCACAGGTCGGGGAAGGCTGGGTGGCCCTTCCCTGACTGGTGTCCTTGGGGCTGAGCCACACAGTGAGATGCGCTCAGGGTCAGTTCTGTTCTCTCTGCCCCCGGCGCAGGGTGTGTGTGTGTGTGTGTGTGTGTGTGTGTGTGTGTGTGTGGCGGGTCAAGTCTAATCCATCTCCAGGTTCCTTCCAGAGCTGCCCTAGGCTCCTCTCTCTCCATGACATACCCTGACTTTGATCTCTGCCCAGTTCCCTGGACCAGCCCAGGAGTAGGAAGGTAAGAGGGCATTTCAATCCCAGCCATTAGTCCCCTGCCCCCATCCCGACCCCAAGGGCGGCGCGCGGCTTCCGGGCGCCCAACGCGGGGAACTCGCCCCATGTACCCTCCCCGTTTATGTCCACCCTCCCCTGCCTCCGGACCCCAGCCAGGCACGGCGGGTGCCCGGCCAAAGGCAGAAAAACCCTTCAATGCCTCAGCCCCACCCCCTCTCAGTCCCGTCAGAGTCGAGTCCGCGGAGCCCAGGGCGCGCGGTTCCCGGGGGGAGCGCAGTCGGGAAGCTACCGAAAGTGCCGGGAGAAGCCCTGGTCCTTCCCCATCTGGAGCGGGCGACAGCGGCGCAGCAGTTGCAGACGGCAGGGGGTAGCCTAGCCCGGGAGCAGAGCGAGGGCGCCGCGACTCCTCGCGCCTCTGCCGGGCCAGCGCTCACCGCCCCTCCCGGGGCAGCACGGCCCGCGGCTGGGCGCCCGCCCCTTCTCGAGTAGCCCCGCCCCGCCCCGCCCCTCCCCCCCGGGGGGGATCCTTCAGTAGCTGGGAGGTATCTGGGGCGGCTCGAGGCTGTCAAGCTAGTCTCTTCTTGGGCCCCTTCATTAGACCCTCCCGGGCGCCTCACCTCCGATCTCCTGCCGGCTGGGCGCCCGGGTTCCTCGCATAGTGGCGAGTCCTCAACACCCACTGCAGGGAGAATGAACTCGACAGTTCGGAGGAAGTTCCGACTGTCTCTTGTAGAACACAGGAAGGCTTTCCCGAGCGGGTGGCCGCTGCGCTGGGCCTCAGGGGTTCAGCAGGAGTTGAGGTCAGCAAGAGGAAGCCCTCTCTACCTATCCAGGGCAAGCTCCAAACGAGAAGAGATTAAAGAGGGAGGCCTTGAATGCCACTACCAGCCGCTGAGACTGCACTCTGAGACCAGAGGGAGCCATGGGAGTGTCTAAGGATTTAAGGGGAAGTAGAGTGACCCCAGAGGTTTTGCCACACCAGGGGAGGGGTGATCCAGGGAGGGCAACAGGAAAGGGTGTTGGGATGGGACAAGTCTCTAGATTCTAAAAACAGAGGAAGGAGAGTGAATGAGACCTGGTGAGTGAGTGGAAGTGAGCAGGGAGCTGCCCTCAGGTGAGTGGGTGGGGAGAGTAGAGGACCTCAGGGAGCTGGGAGAGGAGAGGGGAGGGACAGCATGGGGAGGAGAGAGAGATGACAGGAAAGGCTCTGGGCCGGCCTCCCTGGGCCTTAGAGCAGGATCAGCCCCTGGGGACCCCGAGGCATTGTCCTTTGTCACTGGTTGGAGTGAGTCGTAACTGCAGGCCAGAAAGGGCTCAGAGCTGCTGGGGAGCTGGCCCAGGGCATCTGGGGCATCAGCACCAGGCTCTCTCCTCGCCAGGAGGTGGTCACCACCCAGATGGGCTGGAACTGCAGAGGCAGGGGACCACTGTCTCAGTCATTGTGGGGAAGAGCTCATTCGGCCCTGCCTGCAGTTTCCTGCAGCCTGCCATGGCTGGCAGTGGGGAGGGGAATGCTACAGACCTGACCTTTGATCTCTGGTACTCTACCCAGGCCCTATTACCTCGCACACCTCATCCCCACATTCCTGACCCCGGCAAAGCCACCACCCTGCAGTGACCCCTCAGGCTGCACGTCTCCCCAGCAGCAGCAGGAAGCCAGAGCTGTGTCCTCCCCAAGCCATGTCCTCAGCCCTGCCAGGGGCAGACATGTCTGAAAACCCTCGCCGGGAGCCCAGCTCCCTGACACCCACAGGGCCACTGGCGTCCCCTCCTGATGGAGCCATTTCTGGTCCATCTGTACCAGCTGCGATGACCCAGCATCCAGAACCAGGCCTGCTCGGAAGGTCTGAACAAGGCCCACCTTGCTGTGGGCCAAGGAGATGCCAGCACCGAGCAAAGGCTCCTGCTCGAAGTCAGATCCAGCCAACCGTGCACGCACTGTCTTGGGGACAGGGAAGGCACCACAAGAGGCCAGCAGTGGGCACATCAGGGCAGATGACTCAAGGCAGCAAGGGGTGGCCAGGGGTCAGGCAACAGCGGACCTTCCCTGAAGCGCCTACCCCAGAGAGAGTACGCTACCGGGGACAGAAGACTCCAGGGCAGTAGCTTTCAACCAGGGGTGATTTTGTTCCCTGGGGGACATTTGGCATTGTTGGGAGACAGTTTTGGTTGTCACAAAATGACAACTTGAAAGGGGACTACGCTACTGGCATTTGCAAGTGGAGGCCAGAGATGCTGCTAACCACGTACAGAATGGCCTCGCATGAGAGAGAATTATTGGGCTCAAAACTCCAGGAGTGCCGCGGTTGAGAGGCCACTGCAGGGAGGAGACCGTCCCCAGGGCGAACCGCCCCGAGGGAGCATGTATGCATGCCTGGCACCGCCAGCCACGCAGCCCCATGGAATTCTCCTGGAAGCTTTGTATTGCAGCGTCCCTGGCACTTGGATCAGAAGAGGGAGAAGGAAGCGCAGCTGTTCCTGCGGACCTCACCCCCAGGTTCTCAACCAGTCCCTTTTCTGCTCAGGTGGTAAACACGTACTGCCACATACCAGCGATTTTCAACCTCTTTCCTCTCATGGCGCCCATACACTGAACATGAAAATGCTGTGGCACACCCAAAAACTATATTTTTTGCCCATCTGACAAAAAAATAGGTATAACTTTGATTAATTTCACCCTGGATGGTTATTGTGTTGGCTGTTGTCATTTTTGTTTTATGTGACAGTCTAAAGGCAAAGGAGTCAGTGCTCCTGACTAAATAGTTAGGTATTGCTCATTTTAAAAATTCCTGCAGCAGACCAATTGAAAATCACTACACTATGCATAAGATATATCATAGAATTCTACCCTTGGAACCTATATATTTTGTTAACCAATATCATCCAATAGAATTAATAATATCTTTTCTGTTTGCAGGTGGCAGAGTTCATTTGTGTGATTTCCTACTAAGAGCCCTGCCAGGGACATGTAGGTATTACCAGCCCCTTTTATAGAGAAATCATAGAGGTCAGTGAACTGCTCAAGGTCACACAGCCAGCGAGCACACTTGGAGTTCAGGCTAGGTCAGTTGGGATTCCAAATCCTCCACCATCTCCGCTGCTCCTTCTCCCCCCAGCCTGCCCCTCCCTCTCCTTCCGTATTTCCTGAAACATTAGCAGACCCCAAAGCAGACTGAGCTTCCCTGTTCCCTCCTGACCACATCACACTTTCCACTGCCTGGCCTGTCCTAATTAGAAAGCCATCACTTCATCAAACTGGGATCCCTTTGGGGACAGACCCAAATTAGGCTCTGAGCCACGGGAGTAGTGCCGTGGTAAAGGAAGATGAGACCCTTTTCTGACGTGGCTGCCACTGACCTGAATGTCCCCTCAGGGTGGCAGCGCCAGCCCAGAGAACTTCCTGTCGTGATGTTCCCGTGCCCTGTCTCTAGGTCCCCATGAGCCATATGTGGCTATTGAGCACTTGAATTGTGTCTAGTGACTCTGGGAAGCTGAATTTCAAAGTTTATTTAATATGCATTAAATTTAATTTTAAAGAGTAACATGTGGCTGGTGGCTACTGTGCTGGGTGGGCCAGCCTCATGATCTCACTGCTCCTTCTCCTTTGTCCCCAAGCCTTCAGTTTTGACCCCTGGGACCAGCCAGCTCTTGGAGGGTTCCAGCCTCTGGCGAGCACGAATGCCCACGTGGGTGCACACACATGCACACATCTGGGGGACTGCCTCTGGCTGCTCAGCCTCTTACTGATGGGGGAGGGAGGTCCCCAGGGCCACACTGAAGCTCTTCATGGCCCTCCACCCAGGTAGGAGGGTGCACAGCTGGATACAGTTGGGCACCCTTAGGCCTGTGTGGCACTGCCCTTACTTTGGTACTCAGGGGTCCACCCCTGCAGCCAGATGCCTAGCCCTGATGAACTCCCCTTGGGGGCTCTCTTCCCACCTCCATAGGACATACTGCCAGACCCAGTGGTCTCTGTCTGAACTACAGACTGGCACCACCTGCCTCCTGCTGGGAGCCCACCCTGATTGCCCCTGACCACTCAGCCTTGGGCGGTCTCTGCCAGCACTCACCCCCTCCTCCAGTCACAGATAACGGTGACTCCCCCATGCCCACTGAGCTCCTTTGGGGACGTGCTGCGTGGGGATGGCTGCACCCTGGGGCCACCAGGGCCTGGGGATGGGGCGGGGTGGGGGCGGGGGGCTGAAGCCACACTGTCAGGCTTGTCCAGCTGGGCACCGCCCCCTCCTCCAGCAGCCTCCCCAATTTTCCTGTCGCACTTGACAGGCGCTGACGACAGAGGCTGCTGTTTCATCCTCCCCAGCAGCACCCCGGGGGTGCTGCGGGGAGCGGGCATCCCCACGTGTCCAGGGTTCCCCATTTCCCAGGCTCTAAATTGCAAGCGCCCAAGGGGGCACCTTCTTCACCCCGGCTTTTCCCGACGAGTTGCCAGTGGCTTGGGGGCTGGCTGCGACTGGGAACGGCAGGCATGAGGGCTGTCTGGGAGGCAGACAGGCTGACCCGGCAGAGGCGGCAGGGACAGAAGCTGGGGCAGCACCGGAGGGAGAGGAGGGGAACTGAGAGAGCCTCCGGTGGAGTCGGCTACTAGCGGTCTTGAGCCGCGTGCCAACTTCCCAGGGGGCAGCCCGACGCCCTCGCCCCTGGCCCAGCCCTGGCGGGGAGGGGCGGGGTGGGGGTTGCCCATCCGTTCCCTCCCCAGGGAGCCCTCAGCGCCGGCACCGCATCTCCACTGCAAATTTGGCTTCAGGAATAACTTTTTTTGTTTCCTTTCCGGATTTTCCCAGCCCTTAACTCACCCCAGGCAGCTCATGGTGGCCGCTTTCGGTGGCCTTCTGTGCTCCGCCGCAGAGCCGAGATGCTGCGCCCGCCCGGTCTTGGGGAGGGGGGGTGGCCAACCGGGTCCCTGACATTGGCCAGGCCCAGAGGGAGGGGCAGGCTGCAGGGTGAATGGCAGCGAGGGGAGGGGGCGGGATGAGTCCAGGAAGGGGGAGGGGTGGGGCTGGGGAGCAGTCACAGGCTCGGGAAGCAGGGTGGGGAGAGAAAGCCCCACGGGATCCCGGCTGGGAACAGCACTCAGGCCCGCGGGCCTGGTCAAAGCTGGGCAGTGCAGGGCAGTGGCTTCTGGCAGGAAAGGCGGGGATGGGGCTCCTGGAGGGGACTCCAGGAGGGGGCTCCGGGGACTCCAGGGCCGCTCCAATCGAGGGCCCACCAGGAGATTTTTGTTTCTCCGAAGAATAAACTGAGAGGGTCCAAAGCTGAGCAGAAGAGCAGAAAGTGCACAGCTGACCCGGTTCACATTCCCGTGCCTGCCACTCACTTGCTGTGTGACTTTGGGCCAGCCTCTTAACCTCTCTGAGCCTCAGTCTGCTTCTGTGAACTGGGAATATCAAGAACACTGGGGGAGTCAGCCAGAGAGAGCTCCTTTGGCATCCTGGGGAGGACCCTGACACGCCACTGGCATCGCCAAAGGGCAAAGAGCACAAATGTAGGACAAGGTGTCGGAACCGCTTGGCGCAACCCTGGACTGCACACCGCGCCCCGCTCTGTCTCCAGACAGAACTAGGACTGTCTTGGGGTCCTGCCTGGGGTTTGGGACAGAGCAGGGCGGGTTATGGCTTCAGATCAGGAGATGACCCCCTCGGTGCCTGTCCCAGGCCAGCTGCCAGCAGCCGTTTCCTTCTCAATCCAAGCGATGCCCTGGCCCCCAGCAGAGCCAACAGGCGCCCTTCTCTGGGTCACCGCCCACCTTTGTTCTGGGGCTGCGGGGTGTGGGGGTCCAGTTCAGGAGCAGGTCACGCAGCAGCAACAGTGCCTGGGATGGCAGTGGGATGGTGTGCACCCCTGAATTCGACACCCCCGGCCTGCCCACCCTACCCCAGACGGAGGCACCTGAGGCTGTCCAGGAGTGGCCCTCGGGCCTCAGGGGGCAGGGCCAGAGAGAGTGCCCACACCAGCTCATCCACCCGCTGCTCGGCTGCGAACTGCTTCAGTGCAGTGAACACCTGCTCCTTGGTCGTTGGCTGGTCCCCCAGGATGTCATCCACCTGCAAGGAAGGGTCCTGTGAATGACCACAAGGGGTCCAGGGCAGAACACCAGGAATCATTCGCCCCTCGCTCCTCCCTTCCTCTCTCAGTTTACCTCCATAGGACAGCTAACCCGAGGAGCAGCATGTTGGCTTGGGCCGGGCCATGAGCTCCTTACCCAAATCACTCCGCCTGGAACCTCAACAGCCCTACGCCATGTCATGCCTAAGACTGACCTTCTTCTCACTGAGGGAAACTGAGGCTGCTACAGGCACAGGGAACTGGCCCAAGGTCATGGGGTCAAGACTCGAGCCCAGAGACAGCCCTTCTACTGAATACCGTAAGGATGGAAGGAATCAATATGAGAGCTGGCACGCGTGCCAGGCTCTCAGTAATTGCTAGTTACTATTATTACACTGCTCGCTCCCTTCCACTACACTGTTTACTTAGATGCCACGGAGGACATTCTGGCTCCACCTGAAAGCTCTGGAGTGCACGCCTAGCTCTGAATTGTGACTCCATCGGTGCTGTCTCTGGACTCTTGTTTTCTTTGTCTTCGTGTACAAACCAGCTGATGCCAGTTTACTCAGAGGAATCTGCGCAGCCGATGGAAACAGGCATGTAGACAGCCATTTGGGAGATATGTATAGTTTCTTGGCTGTTTAGCCAAAAAGGGAGGAAAACTCCAAATTAGGTGAAAGGCAAGACACTGGCAGTCATGTCATGGCTTTGGCCATTAGGATGCTCTTGTCCAGGGCTTTGGCTCCTGAAGGAATGGTGCAGAAATGTGGGGACAGCACAGCTTGTTCAGGATGCCCTGAGCAGACTCTTTCTGAAGTATGTTTAGGACAGCTGCGCTCTGGGTTGCCAACCTTTTCTTGGTGCTGAACCTGGGTCTCAGGCGCTGATCTGGGGAACTGTCCCTCCCACAATTGCTTTCCTACCTCAGCTGATGGAGTCGACTTTTGTTGCTTTGTAGCCGGGTTCACTCCACACTCTGTAATTTTCTACAGCATTGGTTCCACAGTGAGCATTTCTTCATGTTTTAACATCTTTGAGGTCAGGATGTGTCTTATGGGGAACTGTTATCCCTGCACACAGTTCCTGTGTGAACTTGGTTGTAGGTGTTCCTATGGTTACGGCCACTGAGTTCTGTGCACTACTGGTAAGAAATCTGTCCAAATAAGACTAAAAGTCCTCTTTCCATAACTACTAAATTAAGCTATGAGAAAGTGATAAGGATGGGTGTGCCATGGGTTAATTAGCAGGGAGTTTTCTTTCTCAGCAGAAAATAAAACAACAGTGCATCTTGCAATTGATGGTGTTTTAGATTTTGTGCATGGTGGTACCATTTGGCCATGAAAAAGCTGCTGTCAGAGGTGCAGGGTTTCTTTTTGGGGTGATTAAAATGTTCTAAAATTGGCAGTGTTGATGGTGGCCCAACTTATGACTTTACTAAAAACCACTGGCTCATACAGTTTCGATGGGTCAATTGTATGGTAAGTGAATACTATCTCAGTAAAGTGGTATAATAGACACGCAAAAGCGTGATAAACAGGCAATTGAAAAAAGCAGGTTGTCAAATGGATCACACCGCCTTGCCTTTTTATATTATATAATTACACATTGTTTGTGCAGTGGAAATATACACAGACATCCTGAGCAGACCCTGAAGCAGAGGCGGGAGGTTGGGAGGCTGGGAAGCTCAGCGAGCACCTCTCTCTCAGGGGCATGTGGATGCAACTTCAACCAGAACCAGGGCTGTCTGGTCCTCATTCACCTTCCATCCACCTCTGAACTCATATCAGACACTGAGTCCTTCCCCTCAGCCCTCTGCCTTCCACTTGCAAGCAGATGAAGAGCCGAAAAGCACTCTTCAGGGGCTTTCCTGCCCACCCTGTACGAGTGGCTGCCATCACTGTCTTATCTCCTCCTGTTTGTTTCTTCACTTTATTGGTCATGACCTACAATAGCTTGTTTTGTGATGTGTCCACTCCCTCCTTGTCCCTTTGCCCACACGAATGTTGGCTGCATGAGCGCAGGCTGCCTGCCTGTCCTGTTTGTATCGTGGTTCATGATCGATAACTGCTAAAGGCACGGACCTAAGCATCTCTGCTGCCTCCTTCCCTTCAGCTCATATAAAGGTTCAGGTCTCTCCCAACCTATAAAGGAATGTTAATAAAGTCCTCCTTTCTGCACAATGCGGTCATCCTCTTACTGTTTTGGTCCAGCGCTGTTCCACTTGCTGCCCCTCCCCACCAGCATCCACTCCACCTGCAGCTCCCTGACTAGACTGTGGCCAAGGACCCCACCTGGCGACTCCCACATGATGATTTCAGCCCAGAGCTTGCTCCTGGATTTCAGGACTGCATATCCAGCTGCTTCCTAGTTGGTGGCACAAGGGGGATTAAGGAAGGCTTTCTAGAGGGGGCGACACCATGGAAGCAGGGGTTTAAGGGCCTCAGTCAGAGGCCACGTTCTGGAGTGCCTGAGTCCTAGCACATGCACACCACAGGTCTGTGGAGGCTTCTGTCTCCTCCTCCGGTTAGGACAGTCCGAGACCCAGACCTGAGTTCTTACTCCTGCCCAGCCCCAAGCACAGGGCCTGGCACGTGGAAGGCACCCGGTGGAAGTGTATGTTACCAAACCAAAGAGCTGTGAGTGGCTGGCCATTCTCACGTTGCATTTCCTGCTGTCCCCCTGCCAGCCTCAGTTTCCCTCACGGTGAATAGGGCAGGCTGCAGCACCCCGCAGCCCCTCCCTGTGCACCCACCATGCTGGGAAACATTGGTGGTTTTGAAATCAAAGTCAGCTGCAGCCTCAAGTCAAAGGAGAGCATGGCTGGCTGGAAAGAGGCTTTATGTAAGAAGGAGGAAAAAATAGTTCCTCCCTCCTGGGGCCTGTGCCACAGTGCGGTTTTGGTGTCAGTTATTATCCAGACACTCTCAACCTACATCTAAGCATGAGACGCCATCACGGGACACAGATGGATTTTCCGTTGAATATCAGAGTCTTCAAGGAGGAAAAACTGGGGCAGGGAGAGCGCTGGCGAGAACCCAGGAGCCAATTGTTGAAAACCAGTTGAGGGGAGGGGCCACCAATGTCCTTGGTCTTCCTGTAACAGTCTTATTTGGGGATTTGTTCTCAGCCTTTGGGGGTGCTTGGCGAGCTCAAACCAGAATCCACCTTTTCTAAGCCCCCTTGCCAGAAAGCACACCGCAGCTGGCCTGGGCATCTGACCAGATTCCACCCTCTGCTGGTGACCACCCAGGCCCCACTTTCTGGCATGTCTGTGTGAACACCCTGCTCTGATCATGCCCTTTCTGAGTTTCCAGGGATTAGATGGAGTCTGGGACAGGCCTTTGGCTCTACAGAAAGTTACCTGGGATCGTAGCAGACATTACTAGTTGCTACAGTCTGAATGCTTGTGTCCCCACCCCCAGATTCACCTGTTGAAAACCTAACGACCAATGTGATGGTATTAGGAAGTGGGACCTTTGGGAAGTGATTAGGTGCTGAGGGTGGGGCCTTCATGAACGGGATTAGTGCCCTTATGAAGAGAGCCCAGAGATCTTCCTAGCACCTTCTGTCATGGAAGGACACAACCCGAAGTCTGCGACCCAGAAGACGAAACTCACTCCACCACGTTGGCACCCTGATCTCAGCCTGCCGTCTCCCAGAATGGTGAGAAATAGGTCCCTGTTGTCGATGAGCCAACCTGATCTCCGGTATTTTGCTATAGCAGCCCACGTGGACTAAGATATGGGCAATAGAAAGAATGATTAACTGTTACACACATGGATGGAAGTCAAAGACACAACGTTGAGCACAAGAAGCCCGGCACAAAAGAGCATGCATTGCATAATTCCATTTATATGCAGTTCACAGATGCAAACTCATCTATAATGATGCAAGCCAGAAGAGCGGCTAGCTCTTGATAGGGCAGAGAGACAAGGAAAGAGGTGCGTGGGAACCTTCGGGGTGAAGAAACCACTCTGTATCTTGCATTCTATTATCTGTATATTATTTTAGTCTATATTTTTATCAGGGTGGTGGTTACAAGGGTGTGTTCACATAAAATTTATTGAGCTGTACATAAAACGCTTTATTATATACCTGCATCAACCATATACCTCAGTGAAAAAGAAAAGCAACGCCAACACATCAAAGTACAGCACCTTGAAACGTGAGCGTCACTACATTTGTTCCTAGAAGGATCCTCGTCCCCACCTTGTGCGAGCCTCAAGCTCCAGACTCACTCCAGGTCCTCGAAGAAAGGCCCGCGGAGCGCCGACGTGCCCCGCCCACAGGAGCCAAGCCCCGCCTACCCTACCTTGAGGCTGAACTCCTGGGCCTTGCGCCTGCGTTCTCGGTGCACGGCGTCTGGGCGCTTGCGACCCCCCAAGCGCAGTAGCTCGCGGCCCAGCGAGAGGCCGCGGCCCGGGCGCGGAGGCCGCAGAACTGTAGTCGGGGACGCGGAGCCGGATCCCGCGCCGGCGGCGCCGTCGTCGGGGCCAGGGAGCACCCCGAGGCTGGGCGGCACGCGCGGGCAGCGCCGGGCCAGACGCACCAGGCGCTCGCGGCTCAGGCCGCCCACGGCCAGCCCCTCCACCTCCAGGATCTGGTCCCCAGGCCGCAGTCCTCCGGCGTGCGCGCTGCTCCCTTCGGCCACCTCCAGGACGAAGCAGGGGCCGGAGCCGCCCAGCCGGAAGCCGAAGTCCTCCGGCCAGCCCTGGTTGGTGGTTGGCATGGCAGCGGTGGCCTTGCGTCTGGAGAGAGAGACAGCACAGGGGAGTCCTTGTGGCCCTGTCCGCCGTGCTGCATGCGGCGGCTCAAAGGCCCAAGACCTCTACTTTCGGCCTCCAAGCGGAAGATCAGCTCCTGCCTTGGTGTCTGAACTGCTGGGTCCTGCCGTGCCTGAAATTCACCAACTTCCATGTGACAAAAGAACCTCCCAGTAACGAGTTCACACATTCCTACTGACTTTAGGTGTATTTGCCCTTTGAATTGTAAGATGCCCCGTCGTTGGGGGAGCACGGTGTGGCTGTTATGGGGTCTTGAGACTCCTGGCTCTAGGACAGGCTCAGGGAGAGGAGGTGCCTCTGCCCAAGAGAGGCTGACTGTGTGGGCCGTTGAGGTAGGCGGAGGCGCAGGCAGAGCCTGGGGACCTGAGGATGATTTGTGGTTGGGACGGTCTCTGCGTGCGTGCTTGCGTACATTTCCCTATGTCCTCTGAGAGCAGGGATGCCTTACAGGAGCCCATGGAAGGACCCTGACATCGCAGGCAATTTGCGGTGAGCAGGCTTGTTTCCTGGGGAAGAGCGCCTAGTTCTGAGGACTTCCTGACCCTGGCTGTAAAGGGCCTCTGAGGGCTGGCTTTTGGAGGCCGTGCGCTCAGCCCTCCTCAGATGCTAGGGGACCCCTGTCCGTGGGAGCCATCCTCCCTTTGGTTCCCTCTCCCAGGACACCTGGGAAACACTTCTTGGAAGCTGGAGAGTTGGGGGCAGGGAGGGGATCCAGGGTCCCACAGCATCATGGACTAAAAGGAAATGCCCTTGAATGACATCCCGAGAACCGGTGTCACTAGGCCACCAGAGAGCACGATGTGAGAGCTCCTCACACTGGGTGGGGTGGAGGCTGTCACGCCCCACAGGCTCTGTCCTCCTCTGCCAGGCAGTGGTACTGCCATGGGGCCTCACGGACATTTCCTCTGTTGCTTGGTGGCAGCACCAGACCCCCAGATCCACCGTGCCCAGGAGGAATGGGGGCAACACATCTTAGAGGAGCTTGTACCACAAGAGAAGCAGTCAGCCCCTCCCCACTCCAGGAGGGGCTGGCTGGAAACTCTGAATTTGGGGACAGGGCCTACATCTTCCTTCCAGGTGCACACCTGTTCTGACCCACACACCTGCCGCTGGGCTGCTTGTCAGAGGCCAGAGCTGGCAACCCCTGGCACCTCCATCCCCAACTTGTGTGCCGATGGGCCAAAGGGGCTGCAGCACTAAGACCCCCACCCCAGCTCTAACCATGTCAAGCCCTCCAGTGTGTCCCCAGTCCTAAAGACTGGCCCATGCCCTCTCCCGCCCACCCAGAGCTCCTGATCGGGGCCACTCTCTACCCCTCTCCCCTTCCCCTGGAAACAGGAATCCAGGCTCCTGGCAGGGCTGATGGGCTATCTCAGCAAAGGAGAGAGGGAGGCATCACAGGGCTCCCCATCCCAGAATATGGAGTGCCACCATCCCCCGCCAGGTTTGCTCACCTTCCTTACTGGTGACTGCTGTGGTTGCAGTAGCAGAACGCCGTGCTTGTGGGACAGCCAGGGACGCTTGCTGCTGGCCCTCTGCTGCTCAGGGCCTTGGCTTCAGTTACTGATGTGCCTGAGGTGACAGCTGGAGTTTCTAAGGCAAAGTGATCCTCTGAGTAATCTGAGAAGGCCCCACTTACCAGGCAGACCAGCAGGATGGCTGGACAGCTTGGCCAGGGCCCAGAGTGGCCAGCCAGCCCCTGTTGCATGGTCCTGGGTGGGGGAACAATGGTCCTCAGGAATGAAGGCAGACTGGAGCAGAGCCCTCGGCCAGGTCCACCCACAAGATTGCAGAGTTCAGTAAGTGGATTGAGAGAATTTAGCTCGGTTGTTCTGGGGTGAGGGTTGTCACCAGGTCTAGGGATGGCAGAGGGGACTGATGAGATTCCGTAGGGCATGGGGACTCAGCCACCACAGAGAACACCATGACCGGAGCCCCATAGGCCAGGCTTCATTGGCAGGAGACAGGGAGAGCCAGACCAGAAAAAAAGATCTGGATGGAGAAATGATGTGGATTTCAGTAATTTTGGAAATGGAGTCTGTAAAACTAAAGGCAAAAGGAACCGTGTATGGCACTGCACTCTAGTTGGTGAAGTTATTTCCCATGGAGTACAGGTTAACAATTCTGAAGTCACACAGTATGTGCTTGCTGGAATCGGACAATTAAACAAGAGGGTCAAGGGAGCCATGTTCCTCTGTGTTGGTGTACAAGGTTGCAGACAAGCCACAGGGCGGGGGAGCCGGCATGACCCACATGGTACTGGATGAGCTTGCGACCGCTGCAGAAGGATGCATATGGAAATAGTTACAGATTGTGTACATACGTGGGGGAGCATCTGGACGTGTGTTTGATCACTGTGTCAGCAGCGAGGGCCCAGAAGCAAGGATGCTCCAGCAGCAGAGAGCGCATCCAGTGGCGCAGCATGATTTCCACATCCTTCCCCAGTGAAAGCTGGAGAAGTGACTGACTCTAGGGCTAGAGCAGGAGCTGTACAAGACGAGCCTGGAGCCTCTTGTAGGGCCAGAGAGTAAGGAAGTGCCTACACACACACACACACACACACACACACACACACACACACACGCCGAGACACATACACACTGTCAAAGGGACAAAGGAGACACTTGAAAATGCTCCCAGTGGCCAATGCTGCAACAATTAGATCAATAAAATACCACAGTATCAGATTATAACCCAAAGTACAAAATAAATACCCACAGTCTATACTGATATAAACAGACAATTTATTAAATGAATGAGGAAAAGAGACAAATCTCCTTGCAGAATTCCGAATAATTTACATAGCTAGAGGAGGTGGAGCCTCACTCCCCACCCTTACCTGTGGGTTGCATGTGGTGACCTCCTTCCAAAGGGGACAGCATGAAGGGGTGGGAGAGGAACTTTACAGGGGACAACCCAACAAACAGCACCTCAGTTGGGTGATCAAGGTCAACATCAACAGGGCTACACCAGGTTGGTGGCAGGTACCCTTGATTTCATGTGATGAGAATAGCACTTTGCTTCTGTTGTCTTCCTCCCTATAACCCACAGCCAGTCTACAAGGAAAAAACCAAGCAAGCCCGAACTGAGGGATGTTGCCAAAATACCTGAATCTTGAAAACTGTCCAGTTCATCAAAAACAAAGAAAGTTGGAGAAGCTGTTGTAGGTTAAGAGAGCCTAAGTAGACCTAATGACCAAATGCAATGTGGGGTCCTGCATGGGATCCTCGGACAGATAAAGAACATTAGGTAACAAACTAAGGAAATCTGAATTAGCTAATAATAATGGATCAATATTAGTTCCTTGGTGGTGACAAATGTACCCTAGTAATGTAAGATGTCAGCAGTAGGGGACACCGGGCATGGGGCAAATGGGAACTCTGCACTATCTTCATGACTGGTCTGCAAATCTAAAACTCTTTCAAAATGAAAGGTTTATTTTTAAATGCTCTTCTCAGGATGTGGGGGATGGGGGTCAGATAGACTAGAAGATATTCTTTTTTTAAAGGTTGTATTAGTTTTAGAAAGAGAAACATCAATGTGAGAGAGAAACATTAGTCAGTTCTCTTTCTCATGCAACCCAGGCATGTGCCCCGACTGGGAATCGAACTGGCGACCCCTTCAGTCCGTGATATAACACCCAAATGAGCAACACCGGTCAGGGCAAGATAGGTCACCATGATTGAACTGGAAGTTTTCCAGGGTTTGTTTTACTCAGAAGTGTTCTCCAGGGTCCTGTGTGTGTGTGTGTATGATAGACGTGTCCTTAAGGGTTCTCCAGTCTCATGTTATACATTCTGCCAGGGAGCTTACAGTATATCCTCATGTTAAAAAAAAAATTAAAAAAGATAGCCGTGGGTGAACGAGAGTGTCCTGGAGCTTGGTGGAAGAGCTCCTGATGTAACAGAACCCGTCTTTGCGCGCAGAGCCAATTGCGTAAGGGCTGTAGCAGAGCTGTCCTGCAGAGGAGGTTCTGTGGGTGGCTGCTTGGCCTGCCCTGTTGTCTTCTTGTGTCAACAAACTGATGCTTCCCTAGATGGCAGATACAAAGTTACCTGATACTGCGGGAGGGAGCGTAAACTGCTGCAACCATTAGGGAATACTGGAGCCGTTTCTTAAAAAGCTAACATGCACTTAGCACACGATCCCCCCACTCCACACCTAAGTATTTATTTACCCAAGAGAAATGAGAAAACATCTAGGTCCACACAAAGACTCAGACATGAGTGGAACAGCAACACTATTACTGTAGCCCCAGACAGGAAACAATCGATGTATCTATCTATTGGCAAATGGATAAACATCTGTTCAACGGACAACTGCTCAGTAATAAAAAGAAATGAACTATTGGTACTTGCAACAACATGGATGACCCTCAGAAGCATTATGCTAAGTGAAGGAAGCCGGTAACAGGTGCTCTGTGATTCTGTTTATCATCAGTAACATGCAAACACACCTGTAATGTGAGAAAGCAGACCAGCGATATCTGGGGCCGAGGCTGAGGGAAGGGGGAATGGCAGAGGGGTATGCGAAAGCCTCCAGGGATGATGGAAGTGCTCTGTATTTTCAATGTAGTGGTAATTTTACAAGGATGTGTATGTCACAATTAATTAACTTGCACACCTTAAATGTATGTAGTTTATTATATATAAATTATACCTCAATAAAGTAGATTTTTAAAAACATTTTATTTATTTATTTTTAGAGTGAGGGCAAAGGAGAAAGAAAAGCATCAATGTACGGTTGCCTCTCTCACACCCCCAACAATGGACCCTACCCACAACCCAGGCACATGCCCCAACTGGGAATTGAACCAGTGACCCTTTGGTTCACAGGCCAGCACTCAGTCTACTGAGCCACACCAGCCAGGGCTTTCCATTCATCTATTGAAGGACATTTTGGTTGCTTCCAGGTTTTTTTTTGGGGGGGGGGGTTTATGAATAAATCTACTGTAAATATTCCTCATCCAGGTTTTTGTGTAGACATCATTTTCGGTCAGGTGGGTAGACATTTTGGAGTGTGATTGCTGTCCTATGTGGTAAGACAGACTTTGGCATTGTCCAACTGTCTCCAAAGTGTCTGATCACGTTGCACTGCCACCAGCAATGAATGAGAGCTGCTATCGCTCCACATTATTGTAGGCAATTGGCGTGCTGAAGGTTATTTTGGGTTTTAGCCCTAATGGTATGTAGTAGACATTTTAATTTGCTTTTTTCCTAATATTAAATGACGTTGAGCATCTTTTCATTTGCTTATCTGCCATTAGTGGATCTTCTTTGTTGAGGTGTCTGTTCAGATACTTTGACCATTAAACATTTTGGGGAGGTAATTGTTGAGTTTTAACAGGTTTTTTTTGTGTGTGTGTGCATGTGTGTGTACATGCAAGTTCAGATACAAGTTCTTTATCTGATATATGATTTACAAATATTTTCTTCCAGTGGGTAACCTGTATTTTCATTTCTTAGCAGTGTTATTCACAAAACAAAGGTATTAATTTTAATAAGGATCCAGTTTATTAAATTTTGGGAGGAATTTGCTTGTGGTGTTGTATCTAGACACCCATCACCAAAACCAAGGTTGTGTAGATTTTCTCCTCATTTTGTGCTTCTAGCAAACTCTGAGCAACCTCCAGCCCAACCATGGTGCCCAGTCAAGAGTGTGATGTGGCTGATCTGACTCTCCCACAAGAGGCTTTTTCCTTTAAACAATTCACAGAAGTAGGACTGTGAACACTGTGAAATGGATCCAGCCTGTTACGGGATCAATTGTTTCCCCCCAGGGTCATATGTTGAATTCCTAACCCCTAGTACCTCAAAATGTGACGCGTTTTTCAAGATAAGGCCTTTACAGAGGTGATGAAGCTAAAATGAGGTTGGGAGGGTGGGCCCTCATGCAACGTGATTGGTATCCTTACAAAGAGAGGAAATTGGACACAAAGAGACACCAGGGATGTGTACATGTAGAGGACCAGCCATGTGAGGGCACAGGGACAAGGTGGCCATCTGCAAGCCAAGGAGACAGAGAGAGGCTTCCAGAGAGACTGCCCTGCTGACACCTTGATCTCCGGCTTCCAGCCTCCAGAACTGTGAGAGAACACATTTATATTGTTTAATACCAGTCTGTGCTACTTGGGTAAGACAGCCCGAAAAATGACTGCACTGCCCCAGAGAAACTGTGTCTGAATATGGCTACAAGACTCTTCATTCAGAATGTGTCTAGAGCTGGGCAAGCTGCCTTGGCCAGGGAGAGCAAATGAGGGCAGACTGGAATTGATTGGGAAAACCCAGACACCAGCTTAAAATGGGCTGGCATCTGCATGGTGGAGCAAGGTCCCTGGTTGGGGGTGAGTAAGAGGCAACCAGTCGATGCATCTCTCACACATCCATGTTTCTCTCCCTCTCTTTGTCCATCCCTTCCCATCTCTCTAAATATAAATAAACAGTATCTTAAAAAAATCGGCTGGCATCTTCCTCTCTCCCTGCCAAGTCTACTCCGACACACCCAGCCTCTCTGTACTGGGAAGAGTCCAAACTGGGCATTACTATCTAGCAGTCCTGTCATGAGCTCTGGCCCAAAGCCTCTGAGTGTGTCTGTATTGCATCCTGAAGATCAAAGACAGGGGCGTAGGTGACCACCTGCTGGGGGGATGGAGGGCTTGGCGCAGATGATCATCTGCCGCCATGACCTGAGAGCTGAATTTGGCCAATGATATAAGGGCATTTTTCAGGGCAGGCTTGAGGATTGAGGTGGGGCTTTCACCAACACTAGTAGCGTATTAGTCAGGGTGAGGAATGCTAGCTGCTGTAACAAATGACCTCCAAGTTTCACTTATCACCTGCATCACCGTCTGGTGTGGGTTGGGTGGCTTTCTTCGGTTGGGGGAAGGTGTCCCTAGACAGCTTCGTGCCATCTGTAGTGGAGTTGCCCCGATGGCTCGCTGGTCCAGGGAAGCTATGAGAACCAGGTGGGCCGTCATTACTGAGCCAGGATGGGGGCTCCTCACTTCCCCAGGGACGTTGCATGGATTCTGTGGGACACTCATTCCAGGCCCCTTCCGTTGGCTCCCCTGTTTGAGCCCCCTGGATAGGCTACCAAACACTCCTCCTCTTGCCTTCCATGGCAGCAGCATTCTCCCCTGGTTCTCCAGGTTAGGCTGACCGTCCTCACTCGGCCTTCTTTGCCAGCTCCTCTTTACCTCCTGGCCCGTGATGTTGGGCAGCCTCTGCCTCTTCTCTCTTTACACCTTCTTGCTCTTCCTAAGGAACTGCATCTGTTCTGGGTGACCTTGCAGAATGTGCTACTACAGCTTTGTGGCTAAAATTTCCTCCTCCTTCCTTTGAATATACATTTCCTTGAACTTACACCAGGAGACGGCCGACAGCAAGGAATTTTATTAATAGATTTGCCTTTCAGTCTGGGAAACGAAGGACATCCACCCAAGCTCCTGCCATGCCGCAGGCATCCCACACTTACAATTTGCACCTTCATTCATCCTGTGCTTACTCTCAATTTTGAGGGATATTTTTGACATATTTCTCCAGATATTATAACTTATTGCCTACCCGACATCCATGCTCCTTTCGAGTATTACCCAGGTTTCCATCTGGAATCCATTTCTCCCCTGAGCAGCTTATGTGATTTTGGAAAAATTGATCCCCTTTGCAGTTTCAAGTGTTGGGGAGGGGGTAGTCGGCTCATTTAACTCACCAAATGGCACATTCCATTTTCCTGGCCCCATCATTGATTGGCTCAGGGGTGAACCTATGACTCAAGCCAGACAGGGTGAATCTCAGCACTCCTACTTGGAATGCCAAGGTAAACCTCCCTAATCTCTCCTCATTCTAAGCAAATGTGAAAGCATGAAGCCCCAAGTGTGGCTGGCCACCATTCCATCACCAGGAGGAAAACTGGTCTGGGGCTAAAGCTGATACTGGGGTGGCAGAGTGAGGGACAAAAAGAACACTCATGTGTGGTGATGCCATTGAACCACTGATTCAGATCATTCCTGGAGCCTGCACCATCTCTGTACATCCCAGTGGCAGAAGCCAAGAAACCACTTTTGTTATTTTATTCAGTTTGAATAGGGCTTACTATTACTTGCAACATAGAGAACCCTGATACCCCAAACCTCTTGTACCAAACATACTCCCCACTTCCCTCCTCCGTATTGATCACATTAGTTAACTTTGAGGATTGCATCTGTGATATTAGTGGCCAATATTGATCGAATGTGCTTTGCATGCATTATCTCATTCAATCCTCACAACACCCTTGGAGGCTGATTCTTTCATCCTCGCTTTACAGATGAGGAAACCAGGACTCAGAAAGGTCAAGTAACTGGCATAAAGCCATACAGCTAGATGCGATATGCCCTGGACTGGAACCCAGGAAGCCTGGTTCCTGAGCTCATAGTCTTAACCCCTACGTGTCTGCCCATCTGATATTTCCATTCTGCATTTCTTCCTGAAATGATATTCATGTCTGCTCTGCGCTGAGCTCAGTGTCAGTCCTGATTGCTGGGTATTGAGATTGTTAATAATAAATCATTACTCTGGGACACTAACCAAGTAGTTCCATTCATTTTGTCCCCACAGCTCTGAGACAGCATTCACAGTATCATCTCTTGTCTTTCTCTAACCTCTTTCTGTGTGACGTACAAATAGAACAAGCAGAGCACAAACTGTATACTTTATATGGAGGGATAGACCATCCTCCATCAGTCATCCTGTACTCTCCTGCTTGTCTGCCTTTTCTCCAGGTGGTCAGGAGTCTCCTCTTTTCTGAAGATGTCTCAGAGGCCATCCTGAGACAGCTGAGCCCTAACCCAACGTCCAGGGCTGGATGCTCCTTTTGCTCCGCACTGCTAGCCAACAGATGACCAAATTCCAACAGCAAGACTAATTCTGGGTCCCAGTTAGGGCAGAAAAGTAGAATCTGTGATGACAGGCATTAAGATGGTGACTGGAAATAGGATGTCCAGATTTAGTAAATAAAAACAGAAGATACCCAGTTAAATTTGAATTTCAGATAAACAACAGGTAATTTTTAAGTATAGTACACTTATATGCTCATTCGAGAGATACCACATCTGAAGGCAAACTGCAGTATTGGGGACTAAAGCAGCAGAGCATTTGGGGTGAGCAGAGCTGAACAATACACCAGGTTAAGACCAGTTGAGAAGTGATTGGCACATGGAGATTCTGCCCTGACAATCCCCCTTTGATCTGGTAGCTGAGCAGAGTTGCTTTGAAGGACAGCAATCAAGGTAGCAAAGGCCAAGTGGAAAGTGTAACCTGGCCACACCTACATTATGCTCCACCCTGTGGCCCCACCTACTGGCCAGAGGAACTTTTGTTTTGGCGATTTCCAGGATATAGATTTCCTCTAGGTATAATTCATCCTTTTTCTTTCATTCATTCAACACATTTTTATTGAGCATCTACTATGAGCTAGTCATTAAAATAGTTGCTACTGATATAACAATAAACAAAGACACAATCCTTGCACTCCAACAAAAATATTTATGTTGCTTTAAAGATTTTTCTTGTTTTCTCAGTTGTAAAATTACTCTTGCCCAACAAATCGCTGGTTTAAAACAAGCACCATGTGCTATTTGACTGCTTGCTGCAAGGGGAGATATGAAGTCCTGTATCCCATTTCCGAAGTATTGCTTCAGTCATTCCCGTGGGGACATGAGATCGTGGTATAAAAGGTGGTTAATCCTGTCAACCGATCTTGGAGCAGGTAAAAAACTGACACCACGGGTCCAGTTTCAGGGGCCAACAGGAGCGTTTAGGAACGCTCCAAAGAGGGATTCTTCGCTACATGTTTCATGGGGGATGCAACCCTGTCTGGCAAGCTTGAATTAAATGTTTGCTTTCAGACTGAATAGTGTGTTTTTTGCCTGTACTATTTGTAAAATACAAGTGTCAAGGTTCTTTCTTGGAGGTTTTGAAGAACAGAGGGAAATCATTAAAATGCCAGAAGCCCATGAGTTTCAGGAACTAACCAACCACTGAGAGTCATCCTGAGAAAATATTTCAACTGAAAACAATAAAAGCTGTGAATATGTTACTTGCAAAACTACCTATAATATTAAAAATAGGAAATAATACAAATGTCCAACAATATGATATTATTAAGTTCATTATATTGTATCCTTGAATAATAATGAAAACTATTTGGATAGAGGAAAAACACTTAGGACAAACTGAATAAAAGAAGCAAATTTCAAAACTTGTCTAGACTCAGCTATGTAAACCTTTTAAATGAATCTAAAATTCAGATTTTTCCTCTTTGTATAAATACACAATGATAAAGTAGCAATTAAGATAATAAAATATAGTCTTTTTTCTTTGCTGTTATTTATATTGTATATTTCTGTAGAATTTGAAATGAGTAAAGAAGAAAAATATGAGGTACAGGAAGAAGACCCAAGTGACTACATGTTCCTTTTAGAATCAGGGTGTTTTTAGTTGCAAGGTACAGATTTCCAATCTAATTTTAAAGGTAACTCCATATGTTTTTAAAAAATAAAGGGTGCCCCAACCAGTGTGGCTCAGGTGGTTGGGGGTTGTTCCACAAAGTGAAACGTCGCTGGTTCGATTCCTGATCAGGACACATGACTGGGTTACAGGTTTGGTACCTGGTTGGGGCATGTGTGAGAGGCAACCAATCGATAATCTTCCCTCACATCGATGTTATCTTTCTCCCTCCCTTCTCTTCGATCTAAAAAATAGATAAACAAAATCTTTTTTAAAAAATTAAAGGGGACTTTTGGTTCCTCTATGAAGGCCACAAGTGTGTAGGATTCAGGTACTGTACGCTCAGGGCCCTGACTTCACTTCTCTGTGCCTCTCTTCTGGCTACCCTTCCCCGTGTGCGGACTTCCTCCTCATGCTGGCTTTCTTCATAGTCCCAAGACAAAGAAGGTGAAGCTACAGGCTCCTCTTTAATATCTTCATTGAATAGAGGGGACTCCTGTCCCCTCTATTGAATGAATGGGAATATTAGCTTCATTCTAATTGGTTTACTCCTATTCTAGATGCTGGCATTGCACTCCAGAGGTTTAGCTTGTTTTAAAAAAACTGTGATAAGGATAGGGTTACTCTGATTGGCTGAAATCAACTAAAACCCACCCCTAGATCTGGGGGTAGTTCAGTCTTACCCAGAGTGCATGTGGCTTACATGTTGGGTAGGAAGCCTTACTGTCCACTGTACCTTGTTATGGGAAGAGTGTCATGGAAAGCAGGAATATGAGCTGGCCGGAAGTTGCCAGGTTAATAGCTACAGAGTAACATGGCTCACACTTTAAATGTCTCCTTTCCCTTCCAAAATGATCTCAGATACCACGGGAGAAATTGCAGATAGATTAGAGATAAAAGTATAAATCAACTCAAAGGACACACTGGAGACTATATTTGTCTATATGTATTTTTTTGTGAGTGTAATGTTGGAGTAAAGAATACCTTGTTAAATAAGATACCAAAAAAAGCTACAAAAGGCTGATAAGTATGAGTACTTCAGAACTTAAAACCTTGGTATGACAAAGACACTACAAACAAAGTTAATAGATAAGTGACATGTAGGAGAAAATGCTTGGAATTTATATCAAAGAATTAATACCCAAATGAGAGAATAATATTCATTTCTTCCTTTTATTTCTTAAAGATTTTATTTATTTACTTTTAGAGAGAGGGGAAGAGAGGGTGAAAAACACCAATGTGTGGTTGCCTCTTGTGCACCCCCAATCAGGGACCCAGCCCATAATCCAGGCACATGCACTGACTAGGAATCAAACCAGCAACCCTTTGGTTTATATGCCAGCGCTCAATTCACTGAGCCACAGATAATTTCTTCCTTTTAATAGTAACAACCTTCCAAGTGTTAGCTGAGCACATGGCAACACAGCCAGAGACTACAATTCCTAGCACCCCTAGGAGCCAGGCATGGCCATGTGACTAAATTCTGGCCAGTGGGATCTGAGCAGGAAAGGCTAAGTGCAACATTCTAGTTCCTTTCCTAAAACGAATGAGCCTTTCATTTCCTCCTTTTCTATTTCTTAGGGGCTGGAAGGTGGGGAGGTAACACCATAGTCCTGTAGCTCCAAACTGCACAAACTGCCTTGGGGTGCCACTACGAACTTGTAGGGGTGCTGTGGAATTTCTTAAATTTTGAGGAAACAAAGAAAAATTGCTGAACACGAAATGTTAGCTTGGACTGAGAAAGCAAGTGCCTCTAGAACATCCATGTGAAGCAGGAAATGAGAGTGGTGGCTTCCAACCTGATTTTAAAGTTCCATCAATCATGTAGTGTGCAAGGGACACCACATTGCTAGGACATGACACTTGCAAACTTGCCTGAAGCTAATTATTTAACAGATGGGATTGTTAGATATTTCTTTTAGCTAGGAGCTCTGCGAAAAACTGTCTTGTCACTTAAGGAAGGGTGCTGTGAACAGAGAAAGTTCAAGAAGCACTGCCTAGCGGTGGCGTGACAAGACAGGAAGAATCTGGGTTCTATGTGATCTTGTGGACCTCCTGGAGCAGAGCTGCCTGCCACCCCTGGACTTTCCACCTACTTCTGGACTATTGCATGTGAAAGAAATAAACTTCTTTCCCATCAAAGCCACTGCATTTTGGGTCTGTCTGCTCTAACAGCATGGCAGACAGTGCAGGTGTCCCAGGAAGGCTCCCCCAGAGCCCACTGTGGAGGTACCTGCAGACAGTGCCTGTACATGTTGAGGGCTTCCTGAGTCTTTTTTACAAGGAGAACATAATACTGTATTACTTTCACAAATTTTAAAAAATTGAAGAAAGTCAACCCAGCACAATAAAACATAGGTGATCAAACCAAGACTTGGTTAGTCAGTCTCAAGCGAAACCGTCCAGAAACATATGAATGGGGGTAAAAATAAAGTTCTCCATTTATAAGCAAAAAAACAAAACAAAACAAAACAAAACAAAAAACTAACTCAAAATACTTAATCTCCAGCTCAGAATTGACCAGCAGGGTGAAGGGTGAGCTGGAGACACGGACCAATTCAGCTCACTCAGGATGTGATAAGGCTCCATGCATGACCAGTCTTCCCTGGTGCGATCCCATCTATTGTTTTTTTCCAATTTCATGTCTACAAGTCCATGAAGGCCTTGCACACAATGTATCAGAAGGTGCCCAGCTCGGTAAGTTTTTTAAAAAGGAAAAAGCTTTGGAGGCAGGCAGCAAAGCCAGCCAGGAAAAGACGAGTTTAAGGTCAGTGTTTGGAGATCAGACATTTCTCCTCAAAGGGAGGGCAGGCCTGGCTCAGTGAGACATGTTTTCAGAGGTGTTAAGAATAGACACCAGTCTATTCAGCGGCCTCAGAGGCGTTCAGAGCAGAGGAACACGCCACAGGGGCCTTCTCAGGGCTATGTCTGGAAGCAGCTCTTCTCCCCCCAGGTTCAACCATCACTAAACAGCTTTCCTTCTTATCCTCCAGATTTGTCGTCAGGCAATTGTCACTGCTCCCAGGGGCAGAATGTTCAGAGCTGTTCCGAGACAGCAGGAGCAAAGATCCCAATGGCGGGGTTGGCAGAAAGCAAAGCAAAATGTTCGGCACGAAGGCACAGCGGGTGCCTGCCCTGGACTGCCGGGGTCCCCGCTCGGCTCTACCGGGGCGCCCGGGAGGCTCCGGCCGCTGCCCGACCCCGGCTCCCAGCCCGCCGCAGACGCAGGCTGGTCTTTTCCTAGGTTTTCTGGCAATCGCGCCCTCAAGGTAGACCTTCCCGCGTCAGGCTGCACCGCAGCCCCGAGGCCCGGAGTCGCGCAACTCTGGACGTCTCTGTAGGAACGGAATGCAAACGACAAGTTCCAACCCGTCCCCGGCGCCCGCACTTCCGCCGGAAGCCGGCCCGGCCGGGAGCGCCCCGTGTGACGTCACGAGCCCGACGGAAGTCTGGGGGCACGTCCCGGAGGCGCCGGTTCAGCGCGCTGGGCTGGGGGGTTGCTCTTTGAGGTAAGGCGTCCTCCGCTGGGCGCTCAGGTACCCCGGCAAGTCCGGGGCCGTCTGTCTGTCCGTCTGACCGCCCCGCGCACTGGTGTGTGTGGTGCTGCAGCCTTCTTCGATCCCAAATAACCTTCCAGCCTCCTGAGCCCCGCCCCCCATCTCAGGTTCCGCCCCCCGAGGAAAGGTTCTTACCCGGCTCACCTGCTGGGGTCCTGGGCTGGAGTGTAGCTTCGCGGGGACCCTTGTGTCGGGTCCCCAGCGCCGACACATGGCTCCCAGCTTATTTTTTCCCCAGTTAGCTTCGTCTCCAGAGGTCTTACAACCCCGTTCGCCCTGCGGGGTCTCGCATTCCCCGAATTTCAAATTCTCCTCCTCTGTGTATTCCTCCCCCGACTCCCATTTCGCGAGTCGTCTTATGTGAGTGCTAAATTGATCTGTCTTCGCAGCCAGACTCAGCCGCCTGGAGGAACCATATCTCCTGCAGCTTTGGGTGTCCCCTTTTGGTCCAGGCGCCTGCCTCTGCGCAAGAGGAGATGCCGTTGGAATTCTCTGTGAATGCTGGCAGGAGGAATGTCAGAGCCGCCCGCCGAAAATTACCTGTAAAAGAGACATATGTAGGCTGGGGACCCTGAACCACCTCGTGAGAATTGCTGTCCTCTGTCTGTCGTGAATAGTTCCTAGTTCGGTCATCGTAATTGGAAGTCAGGCCCAGAATCATATTTGCTAAGGCCAAAAGTCACCACCTTCAGTTTCTTAATACAGGCCCGTGTTCAGATGTCCCTTCATAGGCAGGATGCCTGTCCTGGGCCCTCCACTTTCTGTAGGGGATGCTTGTTCCCATGGCATTGCCTGCACATTCTTTAGGCTACGCTCTGTGTCAACATCTGTGTGGATATTTGTATATATTTAAGGAAGAAAGAGAATGATTCGTTGCTGGGGGAGGGAAGGCGGATGCCTTTTGCATATTTTCCCTGCTTTAGTTTGGAATTTGCTGATAAGAGATGCCCCAAATCGGACCACACTGGTTTCATTAGGGAACTTTTGCAGGGGAGAGAGCTCAGGACCTGCCCGGAGGCCTGACGGAAGAAGCAGTGTGCTTACAGGCTGGTGGATTTTGTTTTGGGAACCATTTAGGAAGCTGATGTCTGAGAATACGAGCCATGGAATGAATTCCATGGTGTAGTCACATTCTTTCTGTTCCTTTGTAGCCCCAGGATGGACTTCCTGGTTCTCTTCTTGTTCTACTTGGCTTTGGTGCTGGTTGGTGGCGCCATGATATGCGTCTGCTCCTCAACCAATTACCTGAAAGGCCTGGTCAGTGGAGGCACACAGGTAACCATGCTGCTTGGAGACCCCTGGATTGTAAATGTTACCTGTTTAAAAGACTCACTGGTATTCCTGATGGAACAAACAGGAGATGACTTTTTTATTCATGTGTTTGCTTGTTCTTTAATTTGTGGCAGTTGTGTATTGCAAAGTCTTAATGTGGTTTTTCCTTATTGTTTAAAGTAATCTTGTATTGATGCTTTGAGAGAAGGTAGCATTTTTTTATTATTAAAATTTTTATTTATTTTTAGAGAGAGGGGAAGGGAGGGAAAAAGAGAGGGAGAGAAACATCAGTGTGTGGTTGCCTCTCACAACCCCTCTACAGGGGACTGGAATCCAACCAGCGACCGTTTGGTTCCCAGGCCAGTGCTCAATCCACTGAGCCACACCAGTCAGGGTAGAAGGTAGTATTCTTAAGGGTGGGTATTTTTCTCTGGATTTGATGCCTTTAATTGGGCATGGATTTGAGCAGTGTCTGCTTGGAGGGGCCTGATGGGTGAAACTGGGGCATACAGGAACAGAAAGCTGAGCGTTGGGCTGCCCCCACTCCTTCAGGGATCAAAGGGAGCAAAGCTGGGGCATGCAGTCCTTGGGAGGGACCTGGCCTAATGGCCAGTGATCTGGAGGTGGACTCCGGAACGTAGGATGGAACCCAGGGCAAGGAAAGGAGCGGCACTCACCTTAGCATTACCTGGTCCATCTGCTCTGCTCCCCTCCCTTGACTTGGAGACCCTGACATGGCACCTTCTTGGTGGTCAGGGTGGAAAATGAAGGAGTTGGCTTCCAAGGAAGGCCCAGCCGAGGGAAGCCATCCTCTTTATGCTCTTAAATCTCTTCTCTGCCCATATGCAGGGGCACAATATCACCAGTATTGTCAGCTGAACATAGAGCATCTAATTCGGCGGGAGCTGGGGGAAGTGGGGAGAATGAAAAATGAAATTGAATGTTCCCCTTTTCTTTTTAGATATTTTCCTACATAATTCCAGAATGCCTTCAGAGAGCAATGCTAAGTTTGCTCCATTACCTCTTTCACACACGGTATTTATATTTGGGATTAAATAGTATCTTCCTTTATGTTTTGAGTGTTAATTGTTGCTATTCTGTAGCTCCAGGAAGCTCCTTGTGGTTTCCAGGGTAACACAGAGAGGAATGCTGCTGAGGACGGGGAGGCCTGGGCTCAGAACCTGTACTCACAGATGATCTGCCTTTTCTCTCTGGGGGTTGGATATGTCTGCTTTTAAACAGAAGTATTTGAAGAGTAGGAAAATATTGATATGCATTTCCATAAAAAGAAGTATATTCAGATATTGAGATCTCAATTCCCAAGACAGCTGATAATAATAATAGATAACATTTATTGAGAACTTACTATGCTTTAGGCACTATGCCAAATGTTTCACATAGTTTCTCATGTAATTCTTACTGTTATCTCAAACCCAAAAGAAGGAGTTGGCCCTTGGTTAACTTTCCTTGGTATAGCATGATTTCTTCTTAGAGAAGTCCCCAGGAACAAGCCATGTGCCTATTTCTTTTCAGAAACTACATCTTCACTATCCTGCACCTCATCTTGCAAGGGATGGTTTATACTGAATATACCTGGGAAATATTTGGCTACTGCCGAGACCTGGACTTCTCCTTGTGTTACCTTCTTCTGCCCTACCTGCTGCTGATTGTAAACCTGGTGTTTTTCACCCTAAGTTCTGTGACCGACCCTGGTACGTTGAGGCTCTAGGTAGAACCAGCTCAGCTGTCAGTCTTACCAATAGTGCTGCAAACACGCAGTGATCCCGTGAAGGACTTTGCAAAAGATGTGCTGTTTAGCATTTGCATAATCTTTCGTTTTCAATGTATTCTAATTTAATTTTTCTTTCCTTCTTTGACCCATGGGTCATTTAGAGCATTTGAAAATTTTCCTTGTAAGTTTTTTAGTTAATTTTCTATTTTTATTTATTTTATTTTTTGTCCTCACCGGAGGACATGCTTCTTGATTTTTAGAAAGACGGGAAGGGAGAGAGAGAAACATTGATCAGTTGCCTCCTGTATGCACTCTGACCAGGGACTGAACCTGCAATGTAGGCATGTGCCTTGACTGGAATCGAACCCATGACCTTTCAGTTTATAGGATGATGTTCTACCCAATTGAGCCACACTGGCTAGGGCTAGTTTAATTTTTTACACTTCCACTTAATTGTGTTTTATAGAGAGTTTCTGTTCTGAAGGATAGTATTTCTTTTTTTTTTTTTTTTTAAGATTTTATTTATTTATTTTAGACAGAGGGCAAGGGAGGGAGAAAAAGAGAGAAACATCATTCTGTGGTTGCCTCTCTCATGCCACCTACTGGGGACCTGGCCCACACCCAGGCATGTGCCCTGACTGGGAATCAAAGGGGTGATGCTTTGGTTCACTGGCTGGTGCTCAATTCACTGAGCCACACCAGCCAGGTCTGAAGGGTAGTATTTCTTTTGAAAGTTTCATTGATATTTGCACTATGCCTGGGCATGTAGTTTTTGTAAATGGCCCATGTTCTTGGATATAGAGAACCATGTAAGTTCATTACATCAAGTTTATTAATTATGTTCATATCTTTAATAGTCATACTAATTCTTTTGTTGAGAGGTATTATCTCATTCTGATACTAGACTTGAGACATTTTTTTGTACGATTTTGCTTCACATATTTTGAACCTAGTGTTTGTGTATGTGTGCATGCACATTAGTTATACACACATAATTCTTAGTAGATGCATTAAGTTTAGAATTAGTATTATCTCTTCCCTTGAAACTTTTTTCAAAATAGAATGAGTCTCTGTCACTGGTAATTGCTTTCAAGTCTCTTTTGTCTAATATTAATATTATTATACTATCTTTCTTTTGATTGATATTTGCTTGTTTTTCCCCCATTCTTGTGATTTCAACCTTCTCCTGTCCTTGAAGTGTTAAATGTCCACCAACTGATGAATAGTGAAATAGAATGTGGTATGCCTATTCAGTGGACTATTATTCAGCAATAAGGAATGAGTACTTACATACCTGCTACAACACAGATGAACCTGGAAAATACTATGTTAGTGAAAAGCCAGATACCAATGACCACATATTGTGTGATTCTGTTTATACAGAGTGTCCAGAAAAGGCACATACATGCAGACAGATGTGTTGATTAGTGGCCGCTGGAGGTCAGGGCATAGAGAGAAGTGGGTGATGAGTGCAACAGGACTTCTTTTTTCGTGGTGATGAAAGTGTTCTAAAGTTGTGGCCATGTTTCACAACTCTGTGATGTACTAAAAACCACCAAATGGTGCAGTTTAAGTGGGTGAATTGATTTTTTGAATTGCATTTCATTAAAGCTGTGAAAAATTATAAAATGAATTAAAACACTAAATATAGCAATGTTTAATTGTGCTGTGTCAGGACAGATTTTGTGAATATCCTGTGTTACCTTTGTCCTTACTTTTTCAGGTACCATAACAAAAGCAAATGAATTACTACTTCTTCAAGTTTATGAATTTGATGAAGTCATGTTTCCAAAGAATGTGAGGTGCTCCACTTGTGATTTACGGAAGCCAGCACGATCCAAGCACTGCAGTAAGTGTGGCCCCGGCTGCCCCAGCATCACCTTCCCACAGCAGTCAGTGGGCATTGTCTGCAAGGGCTGTTACAGATGTGGAAAGCAGGGCCATTTGACTCCCAGACATGGGGCAGCCCCTGCTGGCAGAGGCCAGATAGTGGTCTCTTTCAGATGACTGGAGGTGAACATGAGGTGAAGTCTCATGTTCTTGCCTAGTGGGCGGCCATCTGTGCTGGGCAGGACAGCCCATCCTTGGCCATGTGGCTGAGCATCCTGCCCAAGGGATGTTTCTGCAGGACATGGTGCTTGCAGACTCCTGTCGGGCAGAGCCTGTTCTGGGGATTTACCAACATGCTAGACTAGTGCTGTCCAACAAAAATATAATTTGGGCCACATACGTGATTTTTACATTTTCTAGTAGCTACATTACAAAACTAAAAAGAAATAGGTGAAATTAATTTTAATCATATAATTTATTCAACCTAACATGTCTAAAATACTATTTTGCCCTGGCTGATGTGGCTCACTGGATTGAGCACCAGCCTGTGAAGCGAAGGGTTGCAGGTTCAATTCCCTGTCAGGGCACATGCCTCTGTTGCGGGCCAAGTGCCCAGTAGAGGGCGTGCAAGAAGCAACCACACATTGGTGTTTCTCTCCTCTTTCTCCCTCCCTTCTGCTCTCTGAAAATAAATTAATGAAATCTTTTAAAATACTATTTTAACATGTAATCAATATTTAAAACATTTATGGGATAGTTTATATTCTTGTTTTTGTACTAAGTTTTTGATGTATGTTCAGAGAGAGGTTTCAGTACCTCTTATACAGACACTAAATTTTCATCGGAAATCCAGGGTCTGTATTTAGTTATCACAAAGTTTGCCATTGGAAGAGCAGATTCACCCAAGCTATTCCAAACAGTCTTAACAGTTCTTCATTAACCGAGCCAGTACCAAAGTGTCATTTTCTATAATATCCACATCTGTGTTGACATAATGGTTTATGTTTATCAGAAGAATTGATTTGCCTTTAAAGCAGAAGCATTCGTTTGAAACTGCCTGAGTTGAGTAAATTCACTCACTCCTTTCATCTCAGTATTATTCACATTGAACTCAGCGGGAGTATTGCACAAATTGAAAAACAACTGTAAATTTATGAACATCAATGAAGTATTCTCTCAAGTGTTTCTTATAGCCACATATCAAGGGCCCATTAGCCACAGGAGGCTGGGCTGGTGGCTGCTGTATTGGACACTGCAGTCCTGAAAGCGTGGTGACAGCAACTGCCATTTCCCCCGGCTCATACGGCTGGCAGGATGAGTCCGTAGGAGAATCCTCTAGGAGGAGAGTCCGTAGGTACGCATGGTGTCACTGTCTCATCAAGCACCAACTTGGGCTTGCGGCTTTCTGTTGCTGTGTAGGTGTGTGTAACCGGTGTGTGCACCGTTTCGACCATCACTGTGTTTGGGTGAACAACTGCATTGGGGCCTGGAACGCCAGGTACTTCCTCATCTACCTCCTGACGTTGACCGCATCAGCGGCTGCCATGGCCATTGTGAGCACCCTGTTTCTGGTCCGGGTGGTGGTGGTGTCCGACTTGTATCTGGAGACTTACGTGGATGACCTTGGACACTCCCAGGTTATTGACATCTTCCTTCTTGTTCAGGTAATTGTGTTGTGGGCTCTAAGCTTCTAACTTCTGGTTTCAAAATTGGAAAAAGCACATTTGTTTTCCCAGTAAAAACATGAAGCCATTCCTTTTTAAGAAATTGATATACAGGCCCTCACTGGGTAGCTCAGTGGGTCAGAGCATCGTCCCCATACGTCAGAGCTGCGGTTTTGATCCCCGTTAGGGCCCGTACAAGAATCAACCAGTGAATGCATAAGTAAGTGGAACAACAAATTGGTGTATGTTTATTTCTCTCTTCCTCCCTCCTTCCCTCTCAAATCAATAAAAAATATTGATATAAAATTTTTAAAATTAGTAATTCACCTACCATAAAATTCACCCTTTTGAAGTATATGATTCATGGTGTTAGTACATGCCGAGTTGTGTAACCGTCACCACTGATTTCAGAATATTTCGTCACCCAAAAAAGAAACCCATACCTATGAGCCGTCACTCCCCATTCCATTCTGTCCCCAGTCATTAATCTGCTTTCTGTCTCTATGGATTTTCCTCTTCTGGACATTTTATATAAATGGAATCATATAATGAGTGGCCTTTCGGACTGGCTCCTTTACTGAGCATATTGTTTTTAAGGTTCACCCATGTTATAGAATGAATCAGTACTTCGTTTCTTGTTATCGCCAAAAAATATTCTGTTGTGTGGATATGCCACATTTTATTTCATCAGTTGTGGGTGTTTTCACTTTTGGGTTTTTTTAATAAAGCTGCTATGAACATTTGTGTACAGGTTTTCATGTGGACATAGGTTTTTATTTCTCTTGAGTTACACTTATGAGTAGAATTGCTGGGTCATATGGTAACTCTATTTGTAATCATTTGTGGAACTGCCAGACTTTTCCAAAGCAGTTGCACCAGCAGTGTGTAAAGGTTCCCACCAGCAGTGTGTAAAGGATCCAGTTTCTCCACATCCAACACTTGTTACATTTTATTACAGTCCTCCTAGCTTCCACCTCCTTGAACCAGAGTTCACTTTATTGTTAAGCATCACATTTGGATATGTCTTTTTAGTTTAAAACAGTGTCCCCCTTTTTTAATGAAATGGGTATTTAATAGTCTCGTCGCCTGTTGTTATAGAATGTCCCGGGTTCCAGATTTGTCTCTTTCCTATTTGTGCCACCTCATCTTTCTCTGTTTCCTGACACTAGTGTAAACTGGAAGTTGATTCTAGAGCTTCAATTAGATTCAAGTTAAATTTTTCTTGGCAGAAATGCTTCCTACATAGAGATGCATGTTTCCTGCTGCATCCCGTCAGGCAGAACCTGGGGTCCAGGAAGCCGGGGCTGGTCTGTTAAAGTGGTGGTCACCAGCTGTCTCGGTTGGCGAAGTGCATTTTCCCCTTGGCAATGGGCAGTCTGTGTGTATGGTTTCAGTTTTATATTTAGGACTTTGTTTTGGATAGATTCCAAAAAATATAAATACTGGGTCAAAGATTATCAATACTTACAAGTCTTGATGTTAACATCTTATTGTCAAATTGCTTTTAAAACCCACTGCTGGGTGGGAGGCACCTCCTCTAGTTTAATAGGGAAATACGGTGTGCCCTTTTTATTATTTATTTTCAAATTATTTTTATTTTTTAAAGATTTTATTTATTTTTAGATAGGGGAAGAGAGGGAAGAAGGAGAGAAGCATCAATGTGTGTTGTCTCTTGCACACCCCTACTGGGCACCTGGTCAGCATCCCAGGCATGTGCCAAGGCTGGAGTACCCTTTTTAAAAATTATATTTCTTCTGGCTGGTGTGGTTCAATGAATTGAGCACCCGCTTGAAAACCATAGGGTCCCTGGTTCAATTCCTAATATAGGGCATATGCCTAGGTTGCCAGCCAGGTCCCCAGTGGGCAGGGTGTGAGAGGCAGCCACACGTTGATGCTTTAGCTAACCTTATTGTGGTAATTATTTAGATATATGTGTATGTATATATACACACACGCATATATTTTTCATTGTTGCACCTTAAACTTTCACAATGTTATGTCAATTTATATTTCAAAGCTGGGAAGAAAATTTAAAACATCTTGAAAATGAAATGAAAACTTACACCCCTTCCTCCTAACGCTTGCACTACCCAGAGGCAAGCACTTGTGTAGCTTGTTGTGTGTGTATCAGGCTTTCTTCCTCTATGTGTTTTCATTGCCGTATGTGTCCGGGGAGCCGTTTTGGTGTTTGCACAGGTAGGGCCATGCTGTGCCGTGCTGGAACCTCTCATGTTCTCCGCACTGGGCAGCATGCCGCCAACAGCTTTTCGAAACTGGCACGTAGACATTGGCCTCATTTGAATGGCTCCTTGTTACCCCACAGTCAGACTGACCTGGGTTTGACCCTGCTTCATGGCCGGACATTTAACTTGTGTATTTTGGGAGGAGGGACTTTTAAAACCAGTGCCACTGCACAGTGAGTATTCCTGTACCCGTATCTCTGTGGTCGCTTCATTTTGAAAGAGATTGATCTCTGCTGTCCATTTGGACTTTATTTTGCTGAATTAAAATCTGCATTATTGCCCTGGCTGGTGTAGCTCAGTGGATTGAGCGTGGGCCTGTGAACCAAAGGATCGAGGTTTGATTCCCAGTCAGGGCACATGCCTGGGTTGCAGGCCAGTCCCTAGCAAGGGATGCACGAGAGGCAACCATACATTGATATTTCTCTCCTTCTCTCCTTCCTTTCCCCTCTAAAGGCAAATAAATAAAATGTTTTTTTAAAAAAAGATCTGCATTATTTCTCAGTTTCTTTATGAGTGGCTAACTGCACAGCATCATCTCTGGGAGTCCCCTTTCCCTTTTCCTCCAGTGCGCACACTTTGTCCCATGTTAAACTCCGTATACACTGGGGTATCTTCCTGGGCTGTCGGTCAGTGCTATGTATGGTTCTGACCTGTGTTCAGTGGGTCAGATGTGCACACAGGTGGGTGAGCGGGGGAGGCAGCTCTGACAGTTTTGTGGAAAAGACCAGGGCTGGCAGGTGCTGATCCTTACTTATCTCAGAGCTCAGCTGCCTAATGTGCTGCCTCTTCTTTGTTCCCAGTACCTGTTCCTGACCTTCCCGAGGATTGTCTTCTTGCTGGGCTTTGTCATGATGCTGAGCTTCCTCTTGGGAGGCTTTCTGTGCTTTGCTGTATACCTGGCTGCCACCAATCAGACTACAAACGAGTGGTGCAGAGGTGACCGGGCCTGGTTCCAGCATTGCTCCCAAGTGGCAGAGCCCCAGGTCTACCGGAACATTCACTCCCACGGGCTTTGGAGCAACCTTGGAGAGATCTTTCTACCTGATGCTGCACATTATGAGAAAAAGAGGACATGAGACTGGGAAGAGTGTTACTGCCTTTTAAATATAGTGGACATTTATTTATGCATATGGATTCTTTCTAAGCATTGGTATTTGTTTTCTGATCTGTATTTCTAAATTGGCTCTCAGTGGTTAAGGGAGGGAAGTGAAAAGTAGGGTTTACTAAGTGCCTAATAGAAATCTCCCTTGCTTGTCCTCTGTTCACTCAGCCTGTTGGAACGGAACTGCTCTGAAGTCCTGGTGACTTCTCAGAGGTCCCATTTGACCTTGATCTCCCACTCTAGGCTCAGCTCTCGGACAGGAAGGGCCTAATGACTGTGTTGCCTGGTGTGTCCTCTGGTCTCAGCGACTTGGAGTTGTGCCTAGCTGTGCCTTTTTGATGCCCTTCCTGTCTCTCCCAGGGAAAGGCCTTGGGTTTTTGTTTTTTGATATATTTTTCCCCACCTCCTTAGCCATACCAGCATCCTCACCCAGGCCTGCTCTCAGGTCTGCACAGGCCATTTACACAAGGCACATTTCTGTGCTTGTGGGCTCTGGCCTGCCCTCCACTGACCTTTTTGGCCATATTCAAGTCTGTTCAGCCCTTTTCTTTTTTAAAGGTTTTTTATTCATTTATTTTTAGAGAGGGGAATGGGGGGAGAAATAAAGGGAGGGAAACATCAATGTGTGGTTGCCTCTCCTGCACCCGCAACTAGGGATCTAGCCTGCAACCTAAGCATGGGCCCTGACTGGCAATCGAACGTATGACCCTTTGGTTCATGGGCCAGTAGTAAATCCACTGAGGCACACCAGCCAGGGCTCTCTGACCTATTTTTAAAATTTCAAACTAAGCCCAGTTAATTGGGTGCAGAGAGATGAATCCTGGAAAAGAGATTCATAGAAAGTGCTGAGGGTTTTTAGGGTTGAAGAGCCTTTAGGAGCAGGGCACCTACAATTCCGTGGCCCTCCCAGGCCACTCTGCAGGGACTGGGGTATAGGATCTGGGGACAGGGCTGGGAGTCGGGTAGGGAGGCATCATTTGTCATCGCAGCTCCTTGGTTCAGACTAGATACCATCTTTAAGATGAGTTGCTTAGGCCCGAGCCCGCTACCACTTAATACTCACTGGTGGGAAAGCAGAGGAAAATCCCACGTGTAGACAAGGAACCCGGAGAAGGGAGCGGTGGGGCGGGGTCGGGAAGCGCAGGCCCAATGAGCGCTCACCGGTGCTGTGGTTCCCAGGCGGAGCGGCTCGCCCGCGGAGCGAAGGCGGGCTCGTGGCACGGGGGCGGGGCTTGCCTCTGGGCGCCGCGTTGCCCTTCCGCGCCCGCCGACTGAGCCGCCAGGGGGCGACCTCCCGAGAGCTGGCGCTCGCCACGACCGTGCTTGACCCCTGCGGGCCGCCGTCGCCGCGCTTGCTTTTCCCCGCAGTTCGGTTCCGCGGTGTCGGGCTCCCGCGGCTCTCCGTGGTGCCTCAGTAGCACACCTGGGTTTCCCGCTGGCCGGCGGCGGAGATGGCCCCCTGAGCAGGCCCGAACGGGGAGGGGCGGGCGGGCGGGCGCCGCGGCCCAGGCCGGGCTCGGCAGGCGGGGTCCGGGTCGCGGCCTCTTTGTCTCCAGGGCGGCGGGCGCGTCCGCTGGGTTCGGGGCGGAAGTCCGGCCGCGGTGCCGGTGCCCCGGGCCGCAGCGGCCGCACCATGAGCGATATCCGCCACTCGCTGCTGCGCCGCGACGCACTGAGCGCCGCCAAGGAAGTGCTGTACCACCTGGACATCTACTTCAGCAGCCAGCTGCAGAGCGCGCCGCTGCCCATCGTGGACAAGGGTCCGGTGGAGCTGCTGGAAGAGTTCGTGTACCAGGTGCCCAAGGAGCGCGGAGCGCAGCCCAAGGTGCGGCGCGCAGAGCGGTCGGCGGGTGACCGCGGCCGGAGCAGCACATCCCTGCTCCTTACCCCCGACTCGGTAACAGGTGCCAGCCAGACCACAAACGCTCTTCCTATCACGGCGCCGTTCTCGCCCTTGGTCTTGCTCCTTCCGCTGCAGCTCAAACCTCTGGAGCCCCGAGCATTGCTCAGTTGTGTGCCTGTTTTGCTGGGCCAGTGACAGTCGTGATCCCATGGTGTTAAAGGAAGAGACTGTTACGGAGAATCTCAGACCTCCGTCGGTCATTCTGGGTCCCCCTCACCCCCGGCATGATGCATAATCAAGTATAATGACATTTCCTGGGATAACAGTAGAGAATTATTCCCTGGCACCTGGGCTTTAGCGGGATGAAAAGTTCCCTGGGGAAAGCTTATTTTCTGTTTTCTTCCTGTATGAATTAATATGCATGTTAAAACTGAATTTCTCATCACTTCTGGATTTGTTTTATAGAGATTGAATTCACTTCAGGAGCTCCAACTTCTTGAAATCATGTGCAGTTATTTCCAGGAGCAAACCAAGGACTCTGTCCGGCAGATTATGTTCTCATCCCTTTTCAGCCCCCAAGGGAACAAAGCCGACGACAGCCGGATGAGTTTGCTGGGAAAACTGGTCTCCATGGCTGTGGCTGTGTGTCGGATCCCCGTGCTGGAGTGTGCAGCCTCCTGGCTCCAGGTACCTCTCCAGAAATAGCCTTCCCCCCAGAGTCTCTGTGGAGGAGCTTAGGGTCAGGAATTTTCAAGTAATTGGATTTCTTGAGAGGCCTTTGCCAGATGTTACCCTTGATGTTACTGTATGCTGATACCCCAGACCTACACAGGTAATGACTGTTCTTGAGAAAAAAGTAGTTTCCAATGGTAAGTTCATTTAAGAAAGTTAAAAGAAAAGGCTCCATCTTTAGAATGGTTGAAAAATCATATATATATATTTTTTGAGTGGAAGTGACTTTATCCTCACCTGAGGACATTTTTTTCATTGCTTTTAGAGAAAGAGGAAGTTGGGGAGAGAGAGGGAGAGAAATGTTAATTGGTTGCCTCTCCTACATGCCCTGGAGGGGACTGAACTCACAGTCTAGGCATGTGCCCTGGCCAGAAATTGAACCCTTGACCTTCAGTCTAGGGGATGATGCTCCAACCAAGTGAGCCACACTGGCCAGGGTGAAAAATCATTTTTATTAGTTGAAAATGATAGATAGGATTTTGAAAACAAGTAGGCATGCAGCCTCAAATGTAGGATTTTTTTTAAAAAGATCATTACATGTCAAATTGTGGCAGGTTTTCTTGTTTTTTATGCAGTTAGATCAGTCAGCCGGTGCAGTGAGTGGTTTGGTGTTGTTCCAGGGGGACGTTACCAGGTGGATGGCAGTTGTGACAGACAGGGACGCAAGTGCTTTCTAGCATGTTTTTTTTTTTTTTTTAATTATATTTTATTGATTATGCTATTACAGTTGTCCCATTTCCCCCCCTTCATTACCCTCCACCCTGCACACCCCCTCCCACCCACATTCCCCTCTTTAGTTCATGCCCATGTGTCATAAGTTCTTTAGCTTCTACATTTCCCACACTATTCTTGCCCTCCCCCTGTCTATTTTCTACCTACCATCTATGCTACTTGTTCTATGTACCTTGTCCCCCTCTCTCCTCTTCCCACTCCCCTAT